>VURO01017199.1:0-11568 GCA_015108175.1 Pelvicachromis taeniatus
CTGTTGCCTCACAGCAAGAAGGTCCTGAGTTCAATTCCACCATCATGCCGGGGTCTTTCTGTGTGGAGTTTGCATGTTCTCCCCGGGTACTCCGGCTTCCTCCCACAGTCCAAAAACATGCAGTTTGTGTGGATAGGTTAATTGAAAACTCTAAATTGCCCATAGGTGTGAATGCGGGAGTGACTGTGAGTGCGAATGGTTGTCTGTCTATGTGTGTTAGCCCTGCGACAGACTGACGACCTGTCCAGGGTGTACCCCGCCTCTCGCCCCAAGACAGTTGGGATAGGCTCCAGCGCCCCCCGCGACCCTGAAAAGGATAAGCGACTTGAGAATGGATGGATTTTGTAACATACAAGCTATGGAATAGGAAGATTTGCTAGTTAATCAGTCATCTCAACGTTGTTCAGATTATAGCATCCTGCTGTAATCCACCATATTTCTGTCTGCTTGTCTGCAAACTACAAGACTTCAGCCTTGGAAACTAATCTTAGGCTTCTGAATGTCCTCATCTAGATGCGATGTTATTTTACCTTATAAACACCCACCAACACATTAAAATGACCCTTTTTTTTTTTTAGCATTTATGCACTTTTCATTTTACATAAGCATTGTGGCATTTTAATTGCACGACAATTAAATGTCTCTATTATTGCGGGCGCCTTAAGGTGACTGCTGTGATCCGGCGTTATATAAATTAAATCAAATTTAAGTGACATTAACGTGATTTATATCTGCAAAACTTGCCTGACTGAAATCACAGAGCAGACCTTGCTGCAGCAGGACGTGTACTCATCAGATTTGCAGTCAGTCCATTAGATGAGATGCCAGCAGAGGGCGTTGTGACTCATCCAGGGTGACTGTGCAAAAAGGGAAATGTGCTGCTGCCTGAACGGGAACAGGGAGTTCACACTTTTATGTTTATTACAGGAACTAACAGCAACCACCTGCCTGTGAACTTCATGTATTTTACAGCCTCTTACGTAAACACTACTCTCAGGACGGTCCTGTCACAAGGACATCAGCCTCTAGTGCACTTGTCTCTTAGCTTGTCTTCATGCTTTGTGTTCTTCACTCGCTGTTTTCTCTTGCACTGTCAGGCTCTCAAAAAGGAGAAACCCTGTAACAGTGAGACATTAGATTGTGTTATATACAGGCTGTAACAGGCCTGAGATCATTTGGATAAAAGGGCTTCCTGTAGTTTATATGATAAGCCTTTTGGATTGTGGCATTGCTCCGGTGACAGTAATGTCAGCTCACTTGGTTTATACTGAAAGCTCTAAACAGCAGTCGATTACCGAGAAATTACTTTTATGGTCTCCAGATAACAGATCCATGAAATAACACATTCAGTCTTAGACCCCCCCCCCCCAGATATAACGCTGGTATACGTGAAATAAATATTTTTTAAACTTTGCATCTTCATCAAGTAAATACCGTATTTTCCTGACTACAAAGCGCACCTGAATATTAGCCGCACAACTTGAAATTATGAAAAAATCATATTTTGTTCATACATTAGCCAAGCCGCAGGTGCGCTAGCGGGCAAGTAGCGCTAGCGAGCGGGCTAGTTGCTAGTAGCTGCGGTGCACGGCCGCCTTGCAGGTGGACAGCAATGGAGCGACTGCTCCACCAGCCTCGGAAGAGCCCCGCAAAGTGGGCCGCTCACCGCCGCCCGACCGACCCAGCCCTTAGAGCCAATCCTTATCCCGAAGTTATGGATCTGACTTGCCGACTTCCCTTAGCTGCCTTGTTCTAACATGCCAGAGGCTTTTCACCTTGGAGACCTGCTGCAGATATGGGTACAGGGCCAGCGAGAGCCAGCTTGCTAATCTAGTCTCTTTTTCGCGCTAATTCGTATGGCACTACTTTGGTTGGCGGACAGACATGTGACCAACATATCACTCTTTTCCGTGTCTGATCACATGCCTTTCCGCCAGGCAAAATGGCGGAACAAACCAAAACAAATCCTCTTACGATGTCACAAAAATCATGAAAAAGCCTTATAAAAGCCGCACCAGCAGGGTTCAAAGCCAAAAGTAGCGGCTTATAGTCCGGAATTTACGGTATCCTAATTTTACTACCGTGTATGACCACTAAATATGGCCTTACTCTTGGTTTTGTTCTGTTAATAAATGTTGGAAATATAACATGTATGGTTATTATGTTATGATGTTAAACATTAACCTTCGTAAACACGAGTATTACAGTATTATCCTTATCAACACATCAACACTGTGACATCAGTCTTCTGTGTAAGGTGACCTTGAGTGTTTTGAAAGGCATCTAAAATAAAATCATTATTATTACTACCTCACTATCCCCTTTGCGTGGCTCCAGACTCTCGGCCTTGTTAGAAACCTGTCAGAATTTTTAGAAAGAGCACTTGCACAGAGCTAATAGGGAAAATCTTATTGGTTAAATTTGAAGTTTATCTTTGCGGGTAGGATTAAATACACAGTTATAATGTGGCTTTCTATTGGGAGTGTTTGGCAGGTTACTTTACAGTACAACAAAACACTGGCCTGGTGCAGTGTGCCCTGGTAGACAGCGTGTGAAAAACACTTCCCTTTTCCTGTACATTATCTTTTCAGAACAGCTGTCATATTTATGAGACTTACTGCATAATTGTTTACGTTTACACAACTTTTTTCGCGCATGCACACAAAGATGTTAGCGGAGGAAGGTTTCGAAGCAGAAGTAAACCTTATTTGTCCAATAATGGGCCATTTTAATGCAACCCCTCTGTGTAAAACATCCCATTTTAGCTCACCTCACCTACCTTTGAGACAACTTTCTGTCAGCTGGATGCCTCTCACAAAGTTTAAACAGTAGGTGGGCACAGTAGGTGCTGCTGTACAGTAGGTGCTTCTGCGTTCTTAGCTTTATAGCTGAGATGACAGTAATCGTGTGCCCTCTCAATAACGTCACACGGAGCTGAAGCGGAAATGTCTAAACCTTTGTCTCTTAACTAATAACTTGCACACATGCTGACACATTATTCGTGTGTGTGATTTCAACTATTGTTCAGCTGTTTGTCTTGTGTAAATATCTGATCATGACCGCAACTCAATGCATTTCAACATCTAAGCCAAAACAGGGACAGAGTTTATAGAAAATCGGCTGAAAAAGAGAACAAATCCAGTGAGCTTCACTTTTTTTTTTAGGTTAAAATGCTTTGTCGATGCCAGAGGTCAGAGGAGAATGACCCGACTGCTTCAAGTACATTCAGATTCAGAGGTGCATATTGAAGCTGATGAGCTCAAGCAGCAGAAGACCACACCGGGTACCCCTCCTATCATCTAAGAACAGGAAACTGAGGCTACAGTTCACACAGGCTCACCAAAAGTACCAGCCGAACATTGTTTAAATGCCACGGCCTGCCTGAATATTGTTACTGATCAATCTGTTTGTGCGGCCTTATTAGCCATCCTGTATATATTTGCACTCACATTTCAGCAGAATCTGTCTTCTGCTGTCTTTTACCTCAGCTGGAAATTCAAAGCAAATATATAAGGTGTGTTCAAGTCAAATAGTGCAGATCAGTACCTTTGACTTTCTTGTCTAAAGGAGGAACCAGAAGTGAAAATATGTCAACCGCTTTGTGCTTAACATATTTTTATGAAATGCAAATGACTTGCACTACACTGAGGACTCACACAGGTTTATGTGCGTACTTTTACATAAATGTAACCTTCACAGCCACAGGATGACTCTTTGTTTCTGTGTAGTTATTTTGTGCAGACACCTGATCGCCCTCTTTTGGATGCTGGATTACAGACAGCTTGTAAAAATCTCACGACCTTGTTTGGCTATAAACAGCAGTGCCTGAACGTCATGGAATTTTTTTTTCTTTTCATGGGAGGAGGAAGGAGGAAGGGAACAAATGGCGGTGGGTGATATTTGGGTAAGAAAGTAACCAGAGGTGGCATGCAGACTAGAAAATCCATGGGAAAGTCAGGGGAGACTGTCAGTGATAAGAAAGAAGGATAAGGATTGGAGATAAAATGAGAAACAAACTGAGTATCTACTGAATACTCACTGAGCTAGCAGGTTGTGGTTTAATGGAAAGTTTTCTTCTAACAGTTTGGATTTCTTTACCTTTTTGGTCCAACAGTATTTTTCTCTGTTGTTCAGGTGAAGCCGAATCTCATGAGGTTGCCATTGTTTCACTTGCACAAAAATGTTGCTTGAGTGAAAGACACTAGCTTCGCAAATAACCAAAAACGTGACTTTGACTTTGAGACTCTCAGTGCTTCAGCATGAAAACGAAGACTGATTTGTATCATTTCAAGATGACTGGAGAGCGACATCCTGTGATCGATCACAGAAACATTCAGTCCTACGGTTTCAAACGCAGCACACAAAAACCACTTCAGTTTTCCAGCAGAGTAATTTATTGTAAAAGCTGAGCCATTGTTGTTACAGTTCTTAGTAAAGTACCACTAAAAGCACAGTCTGACGCACGGCAGGCCTGTTAGTTTACACAGTGACAGGAAATGGAAAGATATTTTCATCTAATCTACTTTCTTTCATAACTGTGCCATGTCTCTTTCTTCAATGTAGTATATACATTTTTAAAAAAACAAATACAAAAAAAACTACTTAAATACATTTTCTATAAATAGTTTATATTTTACATTTTCTCTACAAAAAAATGGAACATTATTACCACTTTTGTCAAATTGACAGGAACGTATGCTCAATGAGTTGGTCCTCTTAAATAAAAAAAACAAACTGTTTTTCATATTAGCGAATAGTTGACGTGAGGGAATGTAAGTGAATGAGAGAATAAATAGGTTAATAATTTAGGTTCTATAACACGATACTGTCTCACTGAATCCCTTTGCAGCTGGACAGAGTACAGTATACCACAGCAGGAAATAGTCAAGAGAACTTTTGTCCTAAAACAGTATCCATACAGCTCAGTGTAAATGTAAACAAAGCTCATGTGTGGACCAGTTTCCAAGCTTGTAAGACTAAAAAGCTTTTGCTAAGAAAGTAGTTCTTCATACTAACCCAAGCCTTGTGCTTTAAAAATTGCCTTTTTCTTAAGCGTTTCGATCGAAATCTTCTAGCTGTGATCCAGAGATCAAGCGCAGTGATGGTGGCCACCACGTCAGCTGTCAGTTATTGATGTTATGCTCCAGCTGAGCCACAATGGTGGACACGAGCTTCTCCATCTGCTCGGCCCTCAGCCTGCCCGTCTCCAGGACTTCCTCGTGGTTGGCCTTCTCGTGGCTGTCGTAGTCCATCACTGCGCGGTTGCTGATCAGAGACAAGGCGAAGCAGCGCATCCCGGCGTGGCGGGCGACGATCACCTCGTGTACTGTGCTCATCCCTGCATTAAAAATCGAAAAGAGAAGTTATAACACCGACGTTCTTAACATACTGCCCTAATTAAACGGCATACAGCTTATGAGGGAAGGCATGCCTAAACCAGAAGAACAAATATGGACTGATTTTATTTAATGTTGTTCATATGGAGGTAGTTTAACGTATTGTCGGCATTCTTTTTCTATAGAGGCATAAGATTTTTTGCCTGTGTGATGTATGCCGATATGTTGATTATTATTTTATCCATTAAATGCCTCTTTTGTGTTTTACAGTCCCTAACAAGAATTTTTCTTTGCCATACTTCTGAAAATGGCCTTTTAAAAGAGGGGGGGGGGGGTAGCTTAGTAGGTAGAGTACTACCCTCATGATCGGAAGGTCGGGGGTTCGAATCCATTGAACCGCTTCCCCTCAGGTACCCCTGAGCAAGGTACTGTCTCTGCACTGCTTCACTGAGTGAATGGATCAAATGCAGAGAAGAATTTCCCTTAAGGGAATCAATAAAGTATCTTAAATCTAAAAAAATTTAATCGAATGAGAAAAATGTTAGAGTAGCTGCATTAAGAAGTAAATTAGTAAGTAAATTAATCTGATCAGAGTTTCAACAGGCCTCCTGAAAGCCCAAGCAACCTCAACGGGTTCCTTTAAGAGTGGAGGAGGACCCATCCTGAGCTCCCCATGAGTTACTGAGCTCTTCACCTTATCTCTCAGGGTAAACATGGATCTGTGGTTTTATTCTTTCAGCCACGACACACAGTTTGCAGACAGATGAGAGTAGGAACCTAGATCAACCAGTAAACTGACTGCTTCACCTCTGCTTTGCCCCCCTTCCTGAGCAAGTTACTTATACGAACTCTTCTACTTAAAGAAGACATTAATATCCATCCTAGAGCAAGACATCCATCCTTTCTGACTGAGAACCATGTCTTCTGACCAGTTCCTTGATTCCTTACTGGCTTATATGAGTCTGCTGTTTTGACAGTCTCTGTGTCGCCCTTTTGAAACTGGTTCTACCTGACTGGTACAGATTGCCTGTCTGTGCATCGTACTATAAAGTGTATCAGTCTCTACACTGTGATAGGGCTGACTCCCAAAATAATCCTTTGGGTTTTGGTAATCCTTTCTGCATTTGTTAAAGTTCATGTATGTATTGAAATTGGGGATATTTTGGATCAGATCAGCTCTCCATTCATTTAAAAAGATATCTGGGGGTCACTCTTATAGTTCTGATGATTTGGGACAGGGACACAGTGAGGCCCGTAGAAATACTAAAATTTTAAACTCACCAACAGCATCAGCGCCTAGCCTGTGCAGCATGCGGCACTCGGCGATGGTTTCGAAGGAGGGCCCTCCGAGGACGCAGTACACGCCTTCACGCACAAACTCACTAAAGCCCAGGTCTGCTGCCACGTCCTGCGCCAGCTGCCGGAGCTTGCGGTCGTAAGCATCAGACATGCAGGGGAAGCGCAAGCCAAACCTGAAGAGAGAGCGCGAGTGTTGACTCAAAAGAATCTACACAACAAAAGACGGGAATCTGCACAACTATGACTCAATACTGAAGTTACCCAACAAATAGATACTCAGAGTTTTGTAATAGGATGTAAAAAGGATATTTTTCATCAGTCAAATTGTCGTATGTTTCAGCGTCTCTTACAGAGATAAGAGATGTGCTATGTTCATTACAGTAGACCAATATAAGCTGATCATAAGCCTAATAATTTTAAATAAACCACAACACTTTGCAGTTGTTAATGTCTCACCCTGGCTCTGTGGCCAGCATTGATACGGTGCCATACAAAGCCTCCAGTCTGAAGCCATCCTAAACAACAGGCATGCTTGCTGACCCTGAAAATCAAATGCTTATTGTTGTTAAGGGGCTGAAGAGTCACAGTTTTGTGTAGGAGGGCTCAACAATGCACATTTGTCATGGTGGAGGAGGGAACTTAGAACATTTGCACAACGGCAGTGTAGCCCTCACCTACTTGAAATATTTAGCCAAATGATTTGGGGACCATGAGTTCCTTACAAACATAACATAATTTGCGATCTTTAGGAGGACAATAGTCATTTCTAATAAAATAAGTAACAGAATGAGCTAATCCTGTTACTGCAGCACGTCTTTTCTAACATTCATGTAAATGTGTTTGTGTCAAGGTTACACCTGAACAAACTTAAGTCCGAAAGGTGACTTCCCTGTGGCCCCAGGGCTACTTTTACTGTGACTGATTCTCAACCATGCGTACGCTGAGGGTGTAGCACCGTGTAGCAGCAGGGTGAGGCATTTTCCGAGGTCGTGTTAATGACTTCAGTGGTCGGTCTGCCTAAATGTTTATACTGAGCTAAAGAACGGCTCATTAATAACAGTTTGTTTTTAATTCAGTGGAAATCTTCTCCACCGAATCTTGTTACACAGGTTCACTTTCAACCTGCTTTATTTATAATAACAGAAGAGCACAACTCTTAGACTGATACTGGACTGGACGACTTTCTTCGCTACAGGGAAAAGACCGTTAACAATAACTGGAACAGCAAAATGTATTGCTTTAATGTACTGAGAAAAAAATGACCTAGAAAAGCTTCAAACCAAAAAAATGCTACCTTCGATATCTGCTTCGACCCCTCCCTCACCTCCACCTACCTGTCATCATTGGGGCCACACAGCGGGTTGACCCCAGCAAACCCTGGCATGTTGATGTGGTCCTTGATGATCATGATGTCCCCCACTTTGTAGTCCTGGTTGAGGCCTCCGGCTGCGTTGGTCATTATCATCGTCTTTACGCCCATCAGCTTGAAGACGCGCATGGGCAGTGTGATCTAGTATAAATAAGGGAATATAAAACACACACACACACACACACACACACAAAAAACGTGTGTTAATAGTGTAACAAAGCACTGTTAGTATCTGGATTGTAAGACATTATAAGACAAGCAAGCAAACCTCATTAAAAGTGAACATGCTTTCAGCTATCAGATTGCCACATTCACCTTTAGTTATTAACGCACTGATGTAACAATGGACACAAAGACATTTCCTACACTGATAAGCTGAATACAGTTGTCTTCTCTCGAGAGCCGTCGATTTTATAAGTTAGATCAACATTACATTTAAGGGGCTCCTTAAAGTGAAAGACAGTACTAATTTTCTCCTTGTTTAGTCTCCATGCACTCCACAGCAAAAGTCTGAGACTGAGTAATCTTCCCGGGGCAGAAACCTGACATTTACACTTGAAATGCTCAGCAGCTGCGTGTGTCTGCAAAGCTCTGAGCTGGCACTTCCTTTGGGAATAACTTTACGAGATAAACTGTAAAAGGCCGTGGATAACCCTACATAACCCTGGCCCGTGTCTGAGGAAAAAAAAGTTTCTGCTGAGTTTTTTAAATGTTTTTATTTAAAGTCAGTACAGACAAAATTTTATTGATCTACATTTTGTATCTTTGTGATTGGAGATACATTGTGAGCAAACCTCTTTAAAACCTTGTAAAACAAAACTAATTGTGCGATTAGGTAACATACATTAGAATGAATATCTGCCGTGTGGTTTGAGGGACACAATCCTTTAATTTAGCATCTACAGGGGTTTAAAATACTGGGACTTACCGTGCTGCTAACATGCACAAACTACAAAGCTAACATCAAGTGTTCAATATCAATACATAGATTATTCTTGTTGGCAAGAACATTTACAATGTTCAGTCAGGCAGACATCACTGTGACTGTGTGCTTCCTCTCCCCAGCCCTGCCTCAGGTTTCCTTTTGTCCCCTGACTCAATACAACTTATTGACCCCGTCAGACTAATATGGAAGAACCTGCTCTAGACCAGAAGACTCTGATAACACAAAACACGACAAGCTGGAGCAAAATGCAGCAGCCATGCATTGTGCTACAGCTTGTTCCCAGCTTTTATCGCTTGTGTTAACGTTTTGTCTCTACTCACCTTCTGGATGGGGTAGCCCTCGTACAGGTGGAACCTGCCCTGCATGCATACACATGGTTTCCCTTTTAGCGTTCCAAACACGAGCCGGCCAGCATGACCATGCACTGCAACACACAAACACACACTGTTAGACACCCAAAAAATCAGCAGATTCAATCATATGACTGTTTCATAAAATGCCATGGGACCTTGTTGAATAAAGGCACAAGCATGTACACACACACAAATACACCAATAGCCGTGTTTCCCAAGCAGCTGGAGGCTGAGGATACCTGTACTGTGGGGAAAGTTTGGAATATCGCTGTATTTGAAGATCTGCGGGTCCTTGATCATTTCAGCCAGACCTCCCAGGCCTGAACCGCACACGATGCCCACAACCGGACGCACCTGTGTGTTGGACAGCAGCCAATCAGCTGTGGTCTTGCATTCGTCATAGCTGACGCTGGAAAGCAAGAAAAAAACAAAACACATTAGCCATGTGTGTACTCACATATGGAAACATGGAAAATATGAAGTTATGCAGCGCTTCAAAACGGAGCGTGACCTGACATGTGAGGAGACCCAAACAAAATCAGCTTTTATTTATAGTATTGATCTCAGACGTCTGAGATAGAGGCTTTACTCGACTTCTTACACACCAATGCATACTGCATACAGCATTCCTTTACCAGGAAATAACAGTGATTTGCCATTTTAGTCGATGGAATTTGTGAGGAGGAGTATCCTGTACAGTCCTTGAGCTGAAATGAATGTCTTGAACAGACATGTACAAACACACTTTATATCCTGTTATTGTGCAAACATACAGTGCGTCATGGTCGGGTGGTAAAGTAAAATGCCTGTATGATGTAAACAGTATGAAATGTTCCTCAACCAAACATCAGTGCACTTTTTATTGTTCAGTTTTAGTCGTCTGTATATTTGAGGAGTCATTTCTCACCTCTGCTTTCTGCCTTCTTTGCTCTGATCTCGCCCGCCAGCTCCAACCTTTAACTTTACTTATAACCCTGTTCATTTCCTGAGGTTGGCGTTGTTCTTTTAACTATATAAATGATCAAATGTTGTAAAGCCATTTTATTATAGCCACTAAGTTGTTGCACATGAAAAAGAACCAATGAAATAACATAAAAACGTAAAAACAACCCCAAAAGTATTGTTTAATCAATGAAATATCGCTTAACCTGTCTGTGCTCTTTTCTACAAACACTTTATCTCTAAGATCAAAGTGAGCTGATATATTAGCCATTAACAAAGACAGGGGAAATGTCTTATTAAAGCACATCCAAGCTGAATATTAGCATACAAAAGGGTCAGCAAGATAGCGTCAGAAAACGTGTTTATTCTGCCTATTACATGCCAAATTAGCTTCACTGCATGTTTCCCCTCTGGAACTTGCCCTCATCCTATGCAGCAGACGCAGAGGCCTTAACCACATGTGGTAAGGCACTAACTTGTAAAGCGGATGCATATCCCCAATGGAAAAATCACATGTATTACAGTTAGCCTATAACACAAGAGATTTTAAATGTGAATGTATAGGGGAAGAGCCACGTTAGGTTTATATTTCAGTTTGAAATCAGTTCATTAGTGGTACAAAACAGCCCAACCCTTCCATCCCACTCACCCACCCAAGTGGAGCTATTGTAATTAACATCGCCACAATGTAATTACCACAAGAAATACTGAATGTCATGGTCCTGGGTCGGTTACCCAGCGTTTTAGTTGTTGCCTTTTTTGTGTATTGTTTCAGGTCCCTTGCCCTCATGTTTCCTCATGTTTCCTGTTTTACTTTGAAGGTCTTGTCTTATGTCAATGTTTCTAGTCTTGCTTCCCATGTCTCGTTAGTTCTGATTTGTCCCTGCTGTGTTCACGCCTGTTCCCCATCCCTCTCGTTATCCCCTGTGTATTTAAGTATGTGGTCGTCATTAAGTTCTTGTCAGGTCGTCTGTTATTCATGTTCTGTGTTCATCTATGCTCCGTCATCCTCGTCATGTTTCCCCGCCATGTTTCCTCCTCCAGGTTTTGTTCTATTCAAGTCTTGTTCTTAGTGTTAATGTTTAGCCTTAGTTCTTCCCAGTTTAGTTAGTTAGTTCTTTGTGGTTTTGGATTTTGCCTCTTTTATTTCTGTATTCTTTTACCAGTCATTAAACGACTCGCCTTTTGTTAAGTCTGGTCCACGCTCCCTTCTTTGTCTGCATTTTTGGGTCCACCTCCTCACCACACGGTCTGCACCCGCCAGACCGTAACACTGTATAACCACCAACTTGTGACACTGTTTCATATTCAGAGATGAAGAGT
>VURO01017203.1:0-12700 GCA_015108175.1 Pelvicachromis taeniatus
AAACACTTTCTAGAAGCAGCTTGACCAGCACCCACATCCTCCACCTCCTCTGAGGAAACACTCAGCATTACCAGGCAAGCGGAGACACATGTCTCCGTGTCCTGGGTCTATCCAGAGCCTTCTCCCAGTGGGAGATGCTGTGATAGGTTCAGACTGCTGGGGGACTCCCATGATGCATTGGGTTTTTCCTTTTCAGTCACCTTTCTCATTCACCATGTGTTCATAGATCTCCCTGCATTCAACCATACTTGTTATTAATCTCTGGCTCTCTTCCACAGCATGTCTCTATCCTGTCTTCCTTCTTTCACCCCAACCGGTGGCAGCAGATGGCCCCGCCCCTCCCTGAGCCTGGTTCTGCCGGAGGTTTCTTCCTGTTAAAAGGGAGTTTTTCCTTCCCACTGTCGCCAAAGTGCTTGCTCATAGGGGGTCATATGATTGTTGGGTTTTTCACTGTATGTATTATTGTAGGGTCTACCTTACAATGTAAAGCGCCTTGAGACATGTTGTTCTGGCGCTGTGTAAATAAAGCTGAATTCTGTCTCTAGGAGAGTCTCTGTGGACTGTAAAGTTTGCAGGGCTTTGGTGTAGTGACGGCCATGACGATGATTTTACAGTGATGGAGCGGTCCTGCAGCTGGGTAGAAGATATTTGAAGCCTTGTTTTAGCTCAGGAAACCGGCTGAAACATCTTTACATTTTCTCTGGACTGGGTGTCCGACCTTTTCCTTTAGTGCAATAACCGCCATGTTCAAGTTATACAGAGCTAGGGGTCCCCTCAGCCAGGACCAGACTCCACACAGCCCTGGGGTAACCTGTTACCATAAACAACGTCCCCAGCCTCATGTATTGATACTTGAAAAGTTACTTGGTGCCCTTAAGTTGAACCTCTTGTCTACAGGCATGGTGGTGTACGGGGAACCAATCACAGCTGGCCTGGCTGTCGACGGCTCCCACTATTGGTCCAAAGACTGGGCCGTGGCGGCTGCCTTCGTCACAAGCCCGCCCCTTAACCCTGACCCTTCAACTCCGCAGTACCTGACCTCTCTGTTAGCATGGTGAGCATGACTGCCCCCAACCCAACCATTGACATGTCACAGGTGACCCTTACAGGCGCTTGCTGTTTGTCTTCCAGTGGAGACCTCCAGGTAACGTCCAGCGCCCAGGCCAGCTTTTCCACCGCCCAGAAAGCTGTCGGTAAAGACAACTTCACTTTGATCCCAGAGGGAACCAATGGCATCGAGGAGAGGATGTCGGTGGTCTGGGACAGGGCAGTGGTAAGAGAACCCCGATGGTGTCATCAGTGTGAACACGCCCACCTGAGGCTCCTCCCCCGATGTCCAGCCCTCATGCTGTTCCCACTGTGTTTCTCAGGCCACTGGAATGATGGATGAGAATGAGTTTGTTGCAGTAACGAGCACCAACGCTGCAAAGCTCTTCAGCATGTATCCAAGAAAAGGTATGACGGCAATTACAGGTAGATGTTGTAAAGGACATGCTGTTTCTGCTGGAGACATGTCTTTGGGACAAACGTCAGGGGTGTCAAACACAGGCTAGGTCTGGTACTCCGAAGCACCTCACTGGATGGCATTGAAAGATGTGAATAATTATACATATTTAATGAGGCTTTCACAAGTGTTACAACTTTTGCTACTAATAAAGCCCTCTCCATTCATACCAGCCCAAAGTAATCATGTAATAAAGAAACAACGAGTTACCACATTTTACACATTTCTTTCTTTCAGTTTAAGCCCAAAGATACGTGCTGAAAAATGTCTTTCGTTTCTGTTTCATGTGGAAAGACTGAGAGACACTGCTGAAATGTAATAATCCCATATTCAGAGATCAAATGCATGGTTAAAGCGTCTGATTGCTCATGTCCTGCCGGTACGTCCCACACACTGGCTGGACTGAACCTCATGAAACACTTTGTTCCCCGTACATTACCTGTGTGCGCTCAGGACGGATCGCTGTTGGATCTGACGCTGATATTGTCGTCTGGAATCCGAAGGAGACTCGAACCGTTTCTGCAAACACTCACAACCTGGTAACAACACTGCTGTCATATCACTCGTTTCCATCTCGGGTCAAACCTCTTCCTAATTCCTCATCATGATCAATTTCCTGTGTGCAGAACCTAGAGGTCAACATCTTTGAGGGTTTGGAGTTTCGGGGAGTGGCCTCGGTGGTGATCAGCGGCGGCCGAGTTCTTCTGGAGGACGGAAAACTCGACGTGACCGAAGGTTCGGGACGCTTCGTTCCCAGAAAGGCTTTTCCTGATGTCGTGTACAAGAGGATCAAAGCCCGCAGCAAGGTAGCCAGCAGTTAGCGGTCGCTGAGGTGCTCAGTGACGGACGCATGGTAACCGCCGCCACCTGTCCAGCAGGATAAACCATGTGGTAATCTGGAGGTTTATTTCTTCAGATGGCCGAAGCTCGCGGTGTCCCCCGTGGAAACTACGATGGTCCAGTCCATGATGTCATCAGCATGACTAAATCAGTCCCACCCACCCCGACCACCAGGGGACCCCCATGTCCAAAAACCCTGATTGGCCCCCGAAACCTCCACCAGTCAGGATTCACCCTTGCAGGTGGGAAACCAAAGCGCGCCTGCTCTGTTCTGTTTTTTAACAGTGACTGACCATCTTCCTCTTCTTCTGTCCAGGAGCTCAGATTGATGACCACATACCACGGCGCTCTGCTCAGAGGATTGTGGCGCCTCCTGGTGGACGATCCAACATTACATCATTATCCTAAAACTGCTGCGAGGCTGTCCAACAGTCCTTACAATGACCACTACCACTTAATAATAGTAATACTTCATCATGAACTCAAAAGCAACCCTCCACATCCTGCAGATATAGTACTTTAAAGAGTATGAAACTGTGCAGACAACCCTACAGCTCGTCTTACAATGAAAGCTTCTGACTTCTTATTGTACTTTTATAAAGCCGTGCTTTTTCTCCATAAATACTAGTAACCCTGCTTACACTGAACTCCTTCACGTTTTTAAGATCAATCTTATAAAAGCATCAAGTACAACTAAGACTGCGAGTGATTAAAGCAGTATTACATCAGACAGAATGGTACTTCTACAAGTGCTAAAGCTACCTCACCTCAAAGGTGGGCTATAAGTTTTAGGACATTAGTACTTCAGCTACTGTTTAACCCAATAAGAACCCCATCAGTGTTAGACTGTTTCACACATACAGTAATACTTTCTTCTATAATAGTACCTTACCTAGAAGTACGACCCTGTAATACTTGAACCTACTGAATCGTTCTGCAGCAGAAGCCCAACAACAAACCCTGCAGTGTTCGTGTAACTAGTTGTACCCTGGAAACATGCTACTCAATGTGTTTGGTATTCTCATCTTCATCTCAGTATTCCTCACTCTGATAAGTGCAGTAGTTGTAGTGTCAGTGGTAGTAGCACAAGTATAACCCAACATGTGTGCTTGTCGTAGTGCTCTGATTAGCAGGACATGGTCATGTCACCGTAGCCCCGCCCCTCCTGCCAGCTTCCTGTTTCTGCTCCTCGGGCTCGGACGTGTCCCAGTGTTCGTCTGATTGGTTCATTTAATGACGCTGTGAAGAAGTCCGAATGAAACTTCAGATTCACACAGATCTTCTCTGACTGTGAATGGTGCTAAGAAATCCAGATAGCCTGCAAGTAGCAATCCCATCAAGCCCCGCCTCCCAGAGGACGCTAGCACCGCCACGTGATGTCATTACAGCGTCTCCAGCTGGAGCTGACCACAGACTGCACATGCTCAGTAGGATAAACGTCACTGTAATCCTTCTTGGAGCCACCAGTTAGGGTCACCTCCATGATCCGATCTGCTGTAAATATCGACCTCTGACCTTTGTCCTCTAATGACCTCAGATTTTTAACAGTGTTAGACCTGTACAAAGTTCATTTTGTATTTTTTACACTTTTTGTATCCTGGAAGTGTTAGCATCAGTGAGCTCACAGGTGTCCACGCAGCCCACGGCAACCATGTTTGTGGCAGACTGTTGCTATAGTAACGAGATGTTGTTTTTCATCTGTACAGCAGCTGGTTAGTTACTCCACAATGGTAACTGTGTCCTGCAGTGTGTTTCTGTAGCAGTCGATCATCCGTCCTTACAGGTGCACCGGAGCCAGCGGGGGGGCCGGGGGGCCTGGTGCACAGGTCACGTGGCCGTGGCGTGTCTGTCCTTGTTGTTGTTGTTGTTGTTGTTGTTGAATGAAAACCTTGTTCCAGATGTGATGAGAGCTGCATGAATAAAGAAGGAAGAGAAAAAGTGTTTCCTGAGTGTGATGAAATCTTCATCATTCAGACTGAAGTAGGAGCGCATCAGCGAGCAAAGCACTCGGCCTTCTGGTGTGGATCCCGGTCCTGGTCTGGTCCAGACTAGGGCTGGTCCAGACTAGGGCTGGTCCAGACTAGGGCTGGTCCAGACTAGAGCTGGTCCAGACTAGGGCTGGTCCAGACTAGAGCTGGCCCAGACTAGGGCTGGCCCAGACTAGAGCTGGTCCAGACTAGGGCTGGTCCAGACTAGGGCTGGTCCAGACTAGGGCTGGCCCAGACTAGGGCTGGTCCAGACTAGGGCTGGTCCAGACTAGGGCTGGTCCAGACCATTATGTTCCTAATGGATGAATCTAGTGCTGAATGTTTGGATGCATCGATGAATCTAATGATATATGTTACTGCTAAGCAGCTTACATGAGTTTAGCATTTACGGAGGTTGGGTGTTTATCTCTGAGTGTGTGTCTACGTGGGGGGTGTCTGGATGAATTAAAGGGTAAAAACCAGCGTTAGTAACAAAGTTGAAAACTTACGGTCGTTTTATGATCGGCCATTTCCACCTTACAAAGCCGGCAAAGACTGCATCACTTCCTGTTCGCTTCAAATATCCCCATACTGTAGAACTGCGTGTTCGGGGGGCGTGGTTTAAGTCCA
This sequence comes from Pelvicachromis taeniatus, assembly GCA_015108175.1. Classification (NCBI taxonomy): domain Eukaryota; kingdom Metazoa; phylum Chordata; class Actinopteri; order Cichliformes; family Cichlidae; genus Pelvicachromis; species Pelvicachromis taeniatus. Next base: position 4,942 of record VURO01017203.1, read on the forward strand.
CATGTTACCGCTACTCGCTGCCGCCATGTGTTTTTTTGACAGTGACGACGCATCGACGCAGCCCTGGTCCTGACGTGGTCCAGTTTCTGGGGGAATGTACCAAGTGTGTCGTGGAGGGGGAGGTTTAAGATCAGGTTCATTTTCCTAAAATTAGAGGAAAAGGAAGTCAAAAGTGCAGAAGAAGAAGAAGCAAAGACCCGAGAGGAGCAGAGAGGACACGCCTCGTCTGCAGAAGACCGCCCTTCAGCCAAACTGAAGTATGATGAAGACAACCTGGAGGAAGACGATGGGCACTGAAAACTGAAACCAGAGCTCTTTGGCTAAAGACCAGCGTTCCCACAGTGAACATTTCCTGTTCATCACTGACGTCCCACTCACACGGGGAGCTGTGCGTTCACTTTTGTACAGAGATGCAGCCGCTGGACTGAACCAGCAATGAGCTGAGAGCAGCGTGGATGGAGGGGGTGTGAGGGGGGGCGCTGCTGGTTTCTCTGACGTGGCCGAGCGAAGGCGGCGGGACACGCTGCTCCGCCGTCAGGGTCACGGCTGACTGTGCCATGTGCAGACGGACGCACACGGGCCGTCCCAGTTACTATGGTTACCGCGACACGTGCGCCAATCATAGTCGTAACAGCACGCCTCGACATTCAGCCGTTAACCTGACACACTTTTATTAGTACAGATGGAGCAGCGAGCCGTCGCTCTGTGTGCTGAGAGAGCAGCTCCCGAGCAGCAGCTCGCCTCTGAGCCAGTCTGGGCCGTCGCAGCGTGTCCACATGTCCTGTAAATACTCCCGTCCTGACAGGACACTGACACGCTCAGTCCGTCCAGCCTGTGCTCTGCAAACGCCAGCAAAGCCGGCTCTCACTTCCTCCTGCTTTCATGAAACCTGTGGCGGTTTCATCGTGGTCGACCTCCGGGTCACATCCTTAAGAGGGGACGAGTTTAAGGTCACTGCAGTCCTCGGCGGACCGTCCTTATCACGCCTCCGGGCCAGTCATGGTACAGTGACCTTATTTTCATTTCCAAAGAGGACAGCCCAGTTAAAGGACACTTGGACACATGTGAAGGGTGCGTCCCTGTGCGGTTAAAACAAAACAAGAGGACGGCAGGTCACCCGAGGTCAAGGAAACAAGGTTAGGAAAAGGAGATAGGATTCCCTGTTGGAACACACCCTCAGAGTCTGAACCTCCATGTTTACTGTTTTATTGTCACACTCGTTTTCAATAAAACAGTAAACATTATTATTTCAGCTTCAAGTCGTTTTGTTCATTCATAAAAGTAACAACTCCCCACTCGCCCCTGTGGGGGAGCTCGGGTCCTCCACCCCTGTGGGGGTCCGTCCTCCACCCCTGTGGGGGAGCTCGGGTCCTCCACCCCTGTGGGGGAACTCGGGTCCTCCACCCCTGTGGGGGGTCCGTCCTCCACCCCTGTGGGGGAACTCGGGTCCTCCACCAGAGGCCTGGGAGCCTGAGGGTCCTGCTGGTCAGAGGTCTCTGATGCTGCTCCTGGATCAGCTGGAGCCCCCATCACCACTGGGACCACTTTACCTTCACCCTCCTCCTCTTCCCCAGCTCTGCTCTGAGGCTTCTCGTGTTCCTCCTGTTGGGATAGAAGATGATCAAATCTTCAGTGTTGATATTTACATCGATCGATCGATCAATAGACACACACACACACACACACACACACACACACATATATTTCTGTGTATTCTGTTATTTTATTTTGATGCAGTTTTAAATCTTCACTGAGGGGTGGGGGGGATGACGTCACCGAGCTGCGGTGTGGTCACGTGCTCTTGGGTCGGCGCTCGCCAGGTGAGGGCGGGGTAATTGATTAGTGATAAGAAGCAGCTGCTGTGACGTCTGTGGCCACATTCAGGTCATGTGACGGAAGCCAGCGCACGTGCACCTGCGCGTCACTCAGGTGAGTGTGTGTGTTTCTGCACATAAACTTTATTTAAGCAGCCGCTTTAACATCCTGGCCGGCTCCAAATAGTTTTCATGTGTGTGAGCGCGCTGACAGGAAGCTGACGTCACCGTCACAAGAACACATCATTAGGGTTCAAATGAAACGCGCAAAGACGGAAACAACCGCTCTGGAATCACTAATTCTATGTTTCTGCACAGGAAGCGTGTCCTCTGACGTCATCAGCCGTGACGAACACCTGAAGAAGAGTCGCGCGGAGGGTCCGCGTCGTGCCACGGTAGGTATCCCCCACAGGTCGTTTCCCTGTGGCGCGAATAGTGACGCGTTTCAGTGACCGCGTGAAAAGTGAGTGCGGTCACGTGACCGTTCAGTTCGGGGGTCACAGCGTGATACATTTATTGTTCTCACGTGTCATTGGCGGGATTATTTGAACAGAGCACATTCGCCTGATGACGTAACTTTACTGTACAGAGAGCTCAACGCGCCAACGTGTTTGTGACGTAAACAGGAAGTCTGTGATACTGTTGACCTGTGATTGGACGGCGCCACACCGGGGAAACGTCCTGTCAGGGGTACCCACTTTGGCACGACGCCGGCCTTCACGGTCTACGTGGGCCGCGTCCTTCGAAGGCGAGAGGCTGCATACTGCTGACCTCCACCACCTGTGGGTCCTGCTAACTGTGGCTCTTCTGCCATTGGTCCATGACCTCGAGCTGATGGCGGCGCTGATGGCGGCGATACGCTCGTCCTTCAGGCGTTCTCAGCTGCGTCGTGCCTGCTGAGCTGCGGCCTCACACTGACGCCTGCAGCTCAGACATGTTTGAGTTTTAAATGAGGTGTGAGGGTCGCGCTCTGTCACCAAGTATCTCACCTGTCTGTGGGGGGAGTGGGCCCCCACTCAGGTCGTCCGCACCAACAGAGTAGCAGCTAATAGAAAGCCCGGCGTCCTCTGTGTGGGATGATGTCACAGATGCTGTGACTCGCTGACCACAGAGGCGGGCTGAGAGTCGCGTTACCTGGTTACAGAGTAACGAGTATCTTTTTTTTAAATGAACCATATTTCATGAAATATTGTTTGATGACAGAAGCGTCACATTTCTTATAAGACGCTTCAGTCGGACTGCTCAGCAATGGTGCTGCGGCGTGCTGCGGCGGCGTGCTGCGGCGGCTGATGTTTAAGCTACACCAGCCCACGTTTTGGTTCCACTTTATATGGAAACCCCACAGTGATGTCATCAGCCAGTGTGAGCGGACTCATTGTGAGTGGGTCGCACGGTGCCACTGAGCTGGCGCGAGCTGTGTGGGCGGTGACCCTGGAGAGGTCAGAGGTCAGACTCCTCCATCGCTCCGGTCAGCTGCTCCTCGTGTCTCTGGTGTGGGGACGCCGTCCCCGGGACGTCTTGCTACAAAGCGAGGGCTCGACACTTTGCTGTGACTCCTCCTCCGGGAGCTCCAGGCTCGCTGTCCTCACACACGTCTGCCTGCGTTAAAGCTCCGCCCTCTCTGACAGGTGGAGGCGCATCCGGTGCTGATGGCGGAGTCTCGGGTCGTCATGGAGGAGCTCCTGGCTCTGTGTCTCCAGAGGATCACCATGGAGGAAGACAGTCTGCGCACTGAGCAGGGTGAGACGCCACGTCAGAGGATCACGTGACACCTCTGCTGACCTCTGACCTGTTTTTATGTCGAACAGAAAGGTGCAGTGCGACAGGTGAGGCGCTTCTGTGTAACCGCTGTGCTCTTTCAGAGATGGTCGAGCTGGTGAAGAACTTCGAGGAGGTCAGAAAGAAGTGGCTGCACGCCGAGCTGGAGCTGAAGAAGTACAAAGAGCTGCTGGTGAAGTCTGACGTGGCCAAAGCCGCCCTGGAGGTGAAGCTGAAGCACGCTCGCAATCAGCTGGACGTCGAGATGAAGAAACGCTACAAGGTGGAGGCCGACTACCAGTACCTGGTGAGAGGAGACCACAGGTCACGGCGTGCTGCTTGTGATGCTTCTGCAGCTGATTGGTCCACGCTGTTGGCTTTAATGCTAGCTAGGTCACGTCCGTCTGATCGGTTCATGTTGATGCGCTCTGAGAGCATGAAGAGCTTCTCTTCAGTCAGCCGACACGTCTATGACACGGAGCCTGTCCTCCGTCTGTCCCGCAGGTCCTCCTGCGTCCACATGTGGACGCCACGTTTTGGCTTGTGTAACCCGAAGCACAGCATTCTGCTCTGCGGGGGCCTGATGATGAAACTAAGGTCCTCACGTGGATCTCTTTCCTCAGAAACACGAATCAGGTCATAGTTTGTTTCGACTTTGGTCCCAGTCAGAGGACCGCCTGCCACGGACGAGCTCGGGTCTCCGGAGGCGAACAGTAACAGTAACGGGCTCAGACGTGTGCGACCACACAAACCGCTGCTGCCAGGAGGAGCGAGCTCGTCGCTCGGTGGTGCTGCATCTTACTGTGACCGTGTTTCTGTCAGCACAGGCACTTGGCTGTTTTCAGACTGGAGCGCAGTGAAAAGGCTGCACCGTCGGTTATTTTGGATTGTAGGCCTTCATCACCCTCTCCCTCCTCAGGTCTGTTCACGGTGAGCCGTTCAGCCTGCAGGGGGCGCTCACAGACCTCTGTCCTGTGTTTCCAGCAGAGGCAGATGCAGCTGATGTGCGACATCCTCGTCCACGACACGAAATCCAGCGCCTGTCTGAACGATGAGCAGAAGTCTCTGTTGGCCACGTTCGAGCACAAAGGGGGGGCGAACGTGGCGCTGCAGAGAAGCACCAAGAGGTGAGCAGCCAGCCAATCACGGGCCGGCACTGGTCAAGGCGCTTACAGGCCCAGCTTTTACACAATGTTGAAATGAATCTGATGATGAAACATTGACAATAAATTAAGGATTAACCACAGACTGTATGTAGAAGATGGAAGCAACCACTGTGCCGTCATCCCGTTTCATGAAGCCCACTTAAAAAACAACTTTGAGCTGTGTTTTCACTATCAACAAAAACCTGTTTTAAAACTAGATTTGACATGCTGTGGGTTCACCTGAGGACACCTGGGCACACAGCAATCACAGGTAGCCCCGCCCACAATCTGCAACTGCCTCCTGCTCCTCCTCCGATTAACTGATCCCCACCTCCACCGATTAACCGATCCCCACCTCCTCGGGTTAACTGATAACCGATCCCCACCTCCTCGGATTAACCGATAACCGATCCCCACCTCCACCGATTAACCGATCCCCACCTCCACTGATTAACCGATAACCGATCCCCACCTCCTCGGATTAACCGATAACCGATCCCCACCTCCTCGGATTAACCGATAACCGATCCCCACCTCCACCGGTTAACCGATCCCCACCTCCTCGGATTAACCGATAACCGATCCCCACCTCCACCGATAACCGATCCCCACCTCCACCGATTAACCGATCCCCACCTCCTCGGGTTAACCGATCCCCACCTCCTCGGATTAACCGATAACCGATCCCCACCTCCACCGATTAACCGATCCCCACCTCCACGGGTTAACCGATCCCCACCTCCTCGGATTAACCGATAACCGATCCCCACCTCCACCGATAACCGATCCCCACCTCCACCGATTAACCGATCCCCACCTCCTCGGATTAACCGATCCCCACCTCCACCGATTAACTGATAACCAATCCCCACCTCCACCGATTAACCGATCCCCAAACGAGTTGCGAGCTCAGGGATCCGTAATCAGGTCAGAGCTGCCCCCTGCTGGCCATCAGAGAGAATGCAGGTCAGAGGAGTCGTCTGTAGTCGTGGTCGAAACTGAGCGAAGAGTTTTCATGAAAGATGAATGTTTTGTCAGGTTGCCTGTGATTGATGAGTCGTCCTTCCTGTCTCACTCTGACATCAGCTACGATCGCACGGACGACGATGTGGTACGAACATTAAGTAACTGTACATGCATGACACGTGCACCGAGTCTGCAGTGATGGACACTGTTCTCATGGTGTTTCAGGATTTGGACACAACTGTGATCAAACCGCTGAGGTCTCGAGCGAGGGAGAGGAGGGTAACACCGGCGTCCTTTATTTAGCTTACATTTGTTCAGGGAACATTTCAGCGTTGCAGCCCCCGCGGGGGGGAGTGCAGCCCCCGCGGGGGGGAGTGCAGCCCCCGCACTGGTCCCTGACATTGTGAGCATGTTGTCCACAGCGCTCCTCCATGGCGCTGCCCGTTGGTGCGCCGGTCAGGAAACGAAGCAGAGGCGGGAACTTGTCAGCAGAGCTCCTGGACAGGACCACTGTGGAGAAGGTGAACAGAAACACAGACTCTTATATTCTCACTGTAACCCTGGTTACGCACACTTGTTAGTTGTGGGTTGGACACGGCAGGACAGGCGTGGTGTCCATGCTTGAAGCTTCAGAGATGATGGTAGAGTTGACGTCTCCTGGAGCTTCAAGCAGCCGGCCCATCCTCCTGGAACGGAGTTCCTCAGAGCGTGAACTCGCAGATGAACTCAGAAGCTGCTGCGTGAAGTTCAGACCAACAACCGTTCAGACTTCATTACTTTCTGTTCTGAATTGAATGATTTGCTGCCGTGTGATTGGCCAATCCGGTACTTGCATTACGTTGAACAGTTGTCCCTAATGAAGTGGCTGGTGAGTTTGTTTCATATAAATCTACCATAACATAATGAATGTTGATGAGTTGTTTGTTCGTGCTGCACCTGGAGGCCTCGGCTGCAGCCATGACAGGAGGCTGTGCAGAGGAGCCTCCATCAGGTTCTCCCATGGCTCTGATTGTGTCCACTCAGGAGGTGGAGACCATTGTGAAGGCATCCATCATTTCTAACGACACGGGAGGCCAGGTCCACATGGTGCTGGGAATCACCCAGGAGCCCGCCCCTAACCCTCCCCGGACCACCGTCTCAGCAGGTCAGCTGTGCCTTCATTTAATGCACTTCAGCTTGATGTCCAAACGTGTCGACAAAGTGACACAGTGAAGACAACACCTCTGATTACCTGCAGCGAGCGACCTGCTGTTTAGGTCCAACAGTGTGTCCGAGAACCTACCAGGGTCTCTGTAGTTGGACAACCTTTCCCATCATGCTTTAGAGCAGCCATCAGAGGAGTTTGAGCCTTTTAATCTGTCCCAACAGGTGAGAAACCCCTGTGCTCTTCAGGCGCGACAGCGGCGTGGTTTCCCTGCAGTGACGCCGTCGGCGGTCCTGAAGGTGAAGTCGAGGAGGAGGCGGGGAGCACGGATCAGAGAGCGCCCAAACACATCTTTGTGTCAAAGACGGTACGACTGACTTAGTAACTTACAGTAACAACTGTGTTACTGTAACAAAATGTTTGCATATGTGAAACGATGTAATAAAATACTCAAATATACTCGGATACATTTCAGTGAAGTAAGAGGAGCCCTGCAGAGTTCACAGGTCCCCGTGACGATATGAAGACCGGGACACATTTTATTTCCACATGTTGTCAACAATCAAAGCCAACTTTGATATTTAGGCTGCTGCGTCACATGACTGCTGCGTCACATGACTGCTGTTCCCACTGTAGGGCCTGTTAGAGGGCCTGCTTCTGCCTCACATTCAGATAGGAAGCATTCTTATTCGCCACATCCCCTTCACACACACACACCACACACCCCCCCCACACACACACACACCCACCCACACACACACACACACACACACACACACACACACACACACACACCCATCCACACACACACACACACACCCATCCACACACACACACACCCACCACACACACACACACACCCATCCACACACACACACACACACGCACACACACACACGCGCACACACACGCACACACACACCCATCCACAC
>VURO01017214.1:7937-38301 GCA_015108175.1 Pelvicachromis taeniatus
CCTTCAGCCTTTTTAAAAAAAAAAAAAAAAAAAGGTCGAAATCAGATCGTCTGTGTAACAAATTACCAGTGCAATTCAGTATGAACGTACATTTCTTCTGGAAACTAGTCATGCTTCACTTGTTCCACATTTTATCATGTTCCAGCCTCACTCAAAAATGAATTACATTCATTTTCAAGTGAAAAAATGTTTGCTTGAAATTCTTGCAAATGTATTGTATTCACAACCTTTGCAAAGACACTCTACTTGTGTTTCTACAACTTGACAGGAGTCCACTTGTGGTAAATTCAGTTGAATGGAAAGGCACACATCTTCCAACAGGACAACAACCCTAAGCACACAGCCGAGATAACAAAGTGGAACAAGTTAAGTGCTGTGAATATTTTCTGCATGCATTGTACTATACTAGGCCAGTGATCCATATTCTGTCCAAATCCCTGGAGGTGTCCAGCGCTCCAGTTTAAGAGACTTTCACGTGTATCTTGTAGAGAATCGCTCACCTTACACTGCTGCAAGGATGACAGATTTCAAAGTACAGTACAGACAGCTACATGTATTTCTGATCTGGATTGGTAAATAATGCTGCCATGTGAGAGGTGAGAAACAAAAAATTGTTCATCGTTAAGGTGAAGCTTATTGCTACATTGCTATCTTAAGTAAACTATAAATCTTACGTTGGCTTGGATTTTTACAATGTAGGGCCAGAAAAGTTCAGGTAGCCAAAACCAGGTAGTCTCAATTTGTCAGTAAATGGTGAGGTTGACGAGTACTCAACACTCTTTTGGCAGTTGTAAATGAACACACTGATTAATGCAATGCACAGCAACTATCAGGCTAAATTCGAGTTAAATGCAAAGATGATCAAAGGATGACTGCAGTGCAAAGGACCGCAGCACTGTTTTTGCTCGCCAGTTGCTATCCCAGTAGCTCTGACACTGGATAGGTCCACTCAAAATAAAGGAAAATGTTTAACTATTTAGAACATTTTAAATGAGGACAATACTAGCTAAATTGATTTTCTTTAATCTTCTTAGATGGTGAAACATCGACAACATACATGAAGAAAAGCTGAAGAGATACATCAGGTATCTGCAACATTAAAAACACCTGCTTAATACTTTGTATGACTCCCTTGTTCTGCCAAAACAAGACTTAGCCTTCAAGGCATACACTCAGCAATACCTCTGAAGGTGTTCCGCGTATCAGCCATCAAGACATAAACAGCATATCTACCAAGTCCTCTGAGCTGCAAGGTGGTTCCTCAGTGGCTCGGACTTACACATCCTAGAGATGCTTGTTTGGATTGAGATCTGGTGAATTTGGAGCTTAAGTAAATATTTTGTCATGTTTCTCAAATAATTCCTGAATAATTTCTGCAGTGCGACAGGGTGCATTAATCTGCCAGAAGGCATCGCTGCCATCATGCCATGGAGGGATGTATGTGATCTGCAATAATATTTTGATAGGTGGTACATGTCATTGTAACATAACATAAAGCTTTTCCAGCAGAGCATTTTTCCCATAGCTTCATACTGCCTCCGGCAGCTTGTCTTCTTCCAATAAATAGCCGTGTTGCCATCGCTTCACCAGGTAGCAGGCATGCATCTGTCTTTGATGTGAAAGAAAACATAAGAGCTGAGGATTTCAAACTGCAGAATGATACTGGTCAGCAATGTGGACCAAATAAAACACTGTCTCATGTGTACACACTGTGTCATTTGATCAACATCCCAGGTGTAATACATGTAATATATATACCAAGCATAGGAATAAATATACTCTTCCATTTTTGCCTCTTCACATTCTCCTCATCCCCAACTGATTGAGGCAGATGGCTGCCATTCCCGAGCCTGGTTCTGCTGGAGGTCTTTTCTCTCTCACACTTAAGCATATTTATCCAGCAATATTGCAATGAATTGGTGTTATATGAATAAAACGTAATTGAAAGTTAATTCAAAGTTGAATTATTTTCAGTTATTTTTAGTTGTTTTAAGCTTGATGTTTATTTTAGGCTAGAAGGCTCAGCTAGCTGAAATCCTAAAAACTCTAAATGGTTAAAATGACAGATCAATTTAGACATGTTCAAATTTCTTGTTCTTGTTTATGTCCTGGCATCTCATGTATGAACAGTATCACATACTGTGATGTAGGGATAATTATACTAAAATAAATTGATTATATACTAAACTGGTATGTATTGTTTCTTTATAAAAGCAAAAAAATCCCAAAGAAAAAAATTGAAAAACAATACTAAAACATTTTGTCGTTTTGTTTTTAATTACTGTAGGTCTTAAAAAGCATTGTTTCTGAATTTTAAAGTGGTGTCAAAACCATGTATGTCAAAATTTACAGAGGAAATGCAAACCATCTGTAGGGTGCACAGGGTGAAAGAAACCCAGTGCCCCTCTTAAACGCTTTATGGAAAACATCAGTTTGCCTAGAAGAGTTTTTAGGAGGCAAAAAATCCTAATGCTGTCAGTTAGGTTGGATCACCGAATGACATTATACATTAATAGTATTTGCATAGTAGTAGTGAGTATGTGGCGCATGTTGCTTTTGCTTGAATCATTGTAGTCTCCAGGTACAGGATTTGCAAGCTGGCTGGCTTCCTTTGTGCATCAGTCAATAAAGTTCCCCTTTGCTTGATGGTTTCTGTTGGTTTCTGAAGTGTTTCCATAATGTTTACTCGTTGTAATTAACACCCGTTCAAACACAATACTTTCACTGTTCCCCTTTATTAGTCTGTGTTAAGTTTGTCTTCATATTCATGCGTTTACCCTGCCTCTCATCAGGGTTACTTTGCTTCTCATCTCTACACACAACCTGTTTGACACATTGTTAAATACAGCTGCATTTTTAACACTGCTCTCCTATCAGATCTCATTTGCTTACTTTAGAATTTCCTCTGAGGGTGTATTTGATCCTACAGGACTGACATGATCAAAGGGAGATCGCATCAAAGAAAATTTAAAGTTCTAACATTTGTGTTTCAGATTGTTGTGTGTGACAAACTGTACATACTGTGCTGCACACGCTGACACCTCATATGCAAATATGAGCTTTCAGAGGCACTTGCATGCATGCATGGCCTAATATCCCAAATCACTTTATTCTTTAGCACAGATAAAGAAAAATAAAGCTCATATATTCTCATAATGTCTTACACACTGAGGGGATAATGTGAAAATATGTTTTAAGATACTCCATGATTTAGTTTTATAGCCTATTCCCACCTGAAGTCACCATATATATGTGTGTGTACTTCCTTTGCTGAAACTTCTCCAAGTTTCATTTAATTGATTCTCGTCATGATTCAATGAACTGCAGGCGACCTGATTAAGACTACAGGTAGAAGCCAGGAAATAATCCATCACTGCAGGTGCTGAGATTTGGCCCAGGATACTGATTCTTCCAGCTGGAGCTGCAGCCAAGCATGTCACCTCAAGAAAACGTCATCTATAGCATAGTTCAACTTAAAATCTTGGCAAGACGATCGAGCTACGAAGTCGTAAATTACAAACAGAGGTAAATGAAAGGGGAAGGAAAATGTTTCACTGCAGGTGCTAATTTGCGGATTTATGTATTGTCTCTCATTGGCATGTTTGTTTTCGAACGATCAAAGCTGCTTTCATAGATTGGCAGCACCTTGTATTTGATTGCTCTGCTGTGCAGTATTTCATGAAAGCAGAAACATTTTTATGACCCCGATCAATATTTTTTTTTTGAATTAGCACAGCATAAAAAGAAGTGAACACAGCAGTATCGGTTATTCTGATGCTCTGCCATTTCTCACCAGTTGGCCTGTGACGCAGGGTATCATTCTACTTTCCCACAGGAGCTTACTTTTTGCCCTGAGATCATTTGAAGGAAGATATGAAAACGGTATTTTATGTTTCTCAGAGTTTCGCGAATGCTGCGCTGTAGCTCGTGGTTGTTAATTCACAGATGTTGGGAGATGAATACCAGCCATTACTTCCCCATTGTTCTTCCTGTGGGCTCTGTCAATTGATAAATTGTGTACTTCTGTTAGAATAGCTGTGCACTGTACTGTTCTTATATACTTCAGCTTTACCAGAATTATACATCTTTCATTCTTAATTCCCATTTTTACCATATTAAATATTTACTCAGGTCAGTCATAATCACAGTGTTGCTCAATGTGCACACTCACGCACACACATCCGATTATGCCCACACACTCTTATGTAGTACATTTACCTCATGGTGGATCAAAGATACATTATACTGCCAACGGTGTTCACTTGTCTGTCTTTACATATGAACTTGAGTGACAACCTATTCTTAATCCATAGGTAAGGGATAATATGATGTCAGCCCACCTCTTGGCATTACGTTGGCCTCCAGTAACACTGTGAGGAATGTTAGAGTCATTTCTCACCAGGATATATTGAATGCACCTATTAAATAAATATGTTGTGTAATATCTCTAAAATTAGAAACACCTTGTCTCAGAGTGAGAGTGAAAAACTGGTTCATGCATTTATTACTTCTAGGCTGGACTACTGTAATTCATTATTATCAGGATGTCCTAAAAACTCCCCGAAAAGCCTTCAGTTGCTCCAAAATGCTGCAACAAGAGTCCTGACAGGGACTAGAAAGAGAGAACATATTTCTCCTTTTCATCACTGCTTCCTGTTAAATCCAGAATCAAATTTAAAATCCTGCTCCTCACATACAAGGTCTTGAATAATCAGGCATCTTCTTATCTTAATGACCTTGTAGTACCATATCACCCCATTAGAGCACTTCGCTCTCACACTGCTGGCTTACTTGTTGTTCCTACAGTATTTAAAAGTAGAATGGGAGGGAGAGCCTTCAGTTTTCAGGCCCCTCTTCTGTGGAACCAGCTCCCAGCTTGAATTTGGGAGACAGACACTATCTCTACTTTTGAGATTAGACTTAACACTTTCCTTTTTGATCAAGTATATAGTTAGGGCTGGATCAGGTGATCCTGAATCCTCCCTTAGTTATGCTGCAATGGACTTAGACTGCTGGGGGCTTCCCATGATGCAGTTTCTCCTTCTCTCACCCCTTTTCACTCACTACTACCTTCTGGGAAGGCTTTCAACAAGGTTTAGGAGTGTGTTGAAAACTATGAAAATTTTTGACCATTCTTCCAGAAGCACGTTTGTGAGATCAGACTCCGATGTTGGACAAGAAGGCCTGGGTCACAGTCGCCACTCTAATTCATCCCAAAGGTGTTCTTTCAAGTTGAAATCAGGACTCTGTGCAGGCCAGTCAAGTTCTTCCACACCAAACTCACTCATCCACACCTTTATGTACGTTGCTTTGTGCACTGCTGTGCAGTCATGTTGGAACAGGAAGGGGCCATCCCCTTACTTGCTTATTATATACACCTGTGAGCATGGAAGTGATTGGGACACCTTTATTGAATCATTTGGAATGGTCAGTGATACTTTTGACAATATGGTTTATACTGAAGTGTTGCATTTGGCTCACCACTTTAAGATAGCTGCTTGAAGCATACTCGGTAGAGAAGTGCACCCTGTCATTTTACCCGATTCTCAAAAGCCCAAAGATTATATCACGTGAATCCCTATATAGCTTTCTTTCCTGTTTTGCATTTTACTATATGTAACAACTACGTGCTGCATCCTTTGTATATTATGCTTGTGCTATGAAGCATGTAGGACTCAGAAAGTGTAAAGCCCTTGTTTGAGATAATAACCTGTCCTAAACTGACATCAACATGGCCTTCAGCTCCACACATAGTTCAAGGTGGACCTCAAACTGCCGGCCCTTGGCACTGGTCAACACTCCGGGATCACGCTATAGCAAAACCTCATGTGCCGTTACCATCCTGTGTGTTCCTTGTTCTATCCATGTCATTCCAACTAACCAAGACTGACAGCTGTTCTCTTACTTTCTCTGTAATTTCAACCTCAGAATTTGACCATAAATTGGGCTCCCATGTGAGCAGGAAAAAATATCTCCCCTGTGCTGAAGTAAACCCTAATTACAATTGATGTTTTTCCATGGACACTGACCAAAAAGCTGCCTTCAGACTGTGAGGATGGACAGTGTGTGGAAGGTTGTGTCAATTTCATCACCATAAAAGTAATTTAATTTTCTGATGGTATTTTCACCCCAAATGCAGCACATGAATTGAAGCCTTTATTTGTCACTTGCAGTTGCCTGCATCAAAATTGGACCTTATTCCAACTGTAGCATAAAGAAAACAATGAAATGTATAACACACAAGGGCAGTCAAGGAGGAAAAAGAAACTCCGCTCATCCAGGATGAGGACAGAAAAAAACTCCTCAACACAAAGAGCACATGTATCTTCACAACACCATAAAACACAAGACAAGCAACAGGGGAATATGCCAATGTACGCAGCAGCATCAAGGACGCCACAAACTCTGCACATCCTAAAGTGATGCTGAACCTATCCTGTGTTCAGCTGAGAGAAATGATTAGTTATAATTGGCCTAAATGTTTTTTTATTTTTAGCACGTGTCCTCTGTGCATTCTTTTTATTTTATTTATACGTACATTATAGGTAATGTAATGTACCTATAATGCCAGCTTTATAAATACAGTTTATGTATTTCTGTATAATTTAGAAACACATTGCCCATTAAAAGCATGTATACACTATGTATCATCTTGATGCATGCTCAATCATCCAGGCAAGTAAATCCCAAAAAGTTGCTTTTGTTCATCTGGACGAAGCGTTTTCAGTGGGAGAAACGTTTCGTCACTCATCCAAGTGACTTCTTCAGTCTCAGCTGATTGCAGGTTTTCCCAATCTTATTAACAGTTCATTTGCATAATGACTGAAACTAGCACCACTGAAGGAACAATGGGCTGTGAGGTCAGTTCCTTGATCATTAATAATGCAAATTAATGACCAAGGAACTGATCTACAGCTGAGACTGAAGAAGTCTTGGATGAGTGACGAAACGTTTCTCCCATTGAAAACAGTACGTCCAGATGAGCAGAATCAACTTTTTGGGATACACTATGTATCAAACAGCTATGACATGTGAAAGATAAAAGCTGTCACTCATAGTGACAAACCCCCAGGAACTGTTGGCTGACTGTGTCATTACTGTCAGATCTACATGGTCTACATGTCTTTTGGCTGTCAACTTAAGTTTCTTGTCACAGTTGTTTTTTGTTATTTTTTTTTAATAGAGTGGGTAACATAAAGCTACTTAATGCTAGATGCCCATCAACAAATGACAAAAGATGCAAGCAGGTGAACAAAGTCATGCATTTTGCAGCAAGAGACAACAGGAGAACTGATATTAGACTCACATTCACTAAAAGATACGTATACATGTTTGCTTTAGGTATTTCTAAGACACTTTAAAAAAAAAAAAAATTCTTATCTTAGCTGTAAAATTTTATATATCTCTTCCTTTATTTACAACATGAATCAAATGTAAATAACTTGAAAACTGAAACTACATAATGGTCTTTTTGATTTTTCACTGCCTCAGAGGCTGAACTTCATCTTTCACAGTGCAGCTCCAGCATTGCTCTTCCCCTGATTTTACCTTGTTTCTTTATTCTAACCAATTAATTAACCAATTAACTTGCAGACTTTAAAACACACTGGAACAATACTAGACCCTGTAATATAGCTTTTGTCTCAATTACTCTTTTCAAATTTCTGGCACTGCAGCTTTAAGATCCTGTAAGCTTTGGCTCTGTCAGGCCCAAGGTATATCTGATCTGTTCTCCGAATGTTCCCAGAAGTAGGGAGGAATGTCAGAGTCTTCAGCAGGTACAGTTTCAATCATGATATGCCACTGCATGATGATTCATGCTCATAAACACACGTCATAAGTGGAGATCTTTGACTGATAGTGATGACCCATGTTAGGTTTTTCTCTGCTACCAGCTTGCACTAATTAATTCCTGTCCCTTGACCTTTGACTCACGAAGCGGCATGTTACGTCTCCGGCTGTGCCTGGGTGTTGACTGATGTCATCAGTGAGTCACAGGCATGGGGACATTTAGCCACTTGTGACGTGCAGCGACAAGCACTCTGCATTCAGAGACAACCATGCTGTAGCTAAAGGCAAAAAAAGGAGGAATGATTTGTGATTCAAATAATGATTCAGGTTAAATTGTTTTGATGTTAGAGCTATGCCTAAAAATATCTTTAATGTGTTTGTTTATTTGTTAACAGTTTTAGGCCCTGTGTTAGTCAGGGCTTATCTTTAGCCTTTCCTTTTAGTTCTCTCATTATTGCACACTAAATCTAAAAGTGTGATATTGAGGTTATCCTCTCATTAAAGAAAATACATTTGCACAAAATTTCCACTGCAGTGCACTTTCACATGGTCTTGGTTTTGCCCACATGGATCTCATACTCCGGATTAAATGAAACAATCTTGCGATCCTTACGTCCCTCTGTTGTTGTAACCACTTCACCCTGCTTCACAGCAGAAAATGTTCCTCTGATGCAAACCAATGTGCAGCCCTTATGCCTTCAAGGTTACGCCATTTTTTTTTTTTACTCTTGTCTGCGCTTTGATGCTTTATTATTATTAGTTAAGTGAATAAGAAAGCTCCCACAGTGCATAGATATTAAATTGTGTTATTCTCAGAACTACTTCTCAAATCAGCTTAGCACGTTTCACGTATTCCAGATAAAACTTAAATATCACGCTTTGATTCACAGACATGTAGCTGTAAAAGTCGCTGATTGCGACGAAAGCGAATGGAGTATTTTATTATTCATACACCTAATAACCCTTTTTGTGTAACGGGTGCACTTCATTACAACGAACAAACTCGCTTTCTGTAGGGGAAAAATAAAAGTGGCTACAGCAGAGATTTGACATCCAGCCAGAGAGTGTGACACACATGTGACAGGGCCAGCATCCAAACAAAATAATGATGTGCTGGCCTGGGCAGAGGCGATGGAAAACAGCTTGTTCTGGTTAGATGCTGACCGGTGTGTGTCCCCCATTGACAGCACTCACCCCGCTCGCGATACAACAATAAAACTGCCTGTCTATCAACTCTGTCTCCACTTCCCAAAGTTCTAGTCAAGTTTAGAGGTGCAGCAAGAGCTGGAGGGTTTACAGTAGAGTGTGTGGATACAGTGCAGAATGCCAGCAACAACTGTTTGACCCAATGAGCCCAATGTTGGCACTGGTCAGTGACAGCAGATCAGTAGAAGCAACCTGAGGATATGACAGATGCTTCGGTGTGCACTTTGAATGTTTCACACACGATTGAAGTATAAAGCAGAACAGACTTTTCACCACATGGACCACATACTGGCTGACTCGAGACATAAAACCACAATCAAATGCTCTTTTGATCCGAGAGGCTTATCTGTATTCTCGACCAACCACCAGTGCACCTTCTGACAATAGATTCAAGACACAAAGGATGTCAAAAAACAAAAACCATATAGCCTTTTCCCCTGAATTAATGTTGTCTTTCCACATACTACGTATTAAATGTTTTTAAATTGATCCTAAACTAGATCCAGATTCAAGAGTTAAACTTGACAGTCAGGAAACAAGACCCTTTGAATCCTGTTATTTAAATGCAAGACTGAACTTGAATCATCCTAAGATTTCATTAAAGGCAGAGGCTGATGTCAGATCAAAAGTCCTGAAGGTGCTGTGGAAGAATTTATATCACATATCATCAACATTATTATCATCCTGTAGTCGTTTTAGTGCATGTTGTGTGCACATCTGTTATAAGTTGGTCAGAGATCAGTTGAGAGTACAATTCATGACTGTGTTTAATTCTATAATCTAAAGACAACACAACAGCGAAACAGATGAGAAGATGGGGTTAAATGGCGGCTGGAATGTAGAAGTGGGTGAGAAAAAAAACAAAACAAGAAGTTTCTTTGTAAGATTTTGCTTCGCTTCGCTTCTTCTTTGCGAGGAATTTAGAAGTAGCTCTACTGAAACCAAAGCAGCACAAGAATGACTGTTTTCATCATTGATTCCTGTGCTTTTCCGGTGGTGATACATCAAAACGTGATCGCTCAAGAACAGGTCTGTGGCCGGCATTCTTCATACAGATGTTGCTTCGTCTGAAAAAAAGAAGAAGACAAGATATCTCACTTGAGATATCTTGCCAGCTTTATTTATTGACTACTTGGTTTAATTATTGGATCATTTAATTATATGTATTACAAGTTGCATCCTTCCTTAAAATATCTCCGTTTAGCTCAGTTGTGATCCTGTGGCATAAGGATATAGTAGATACGTCACTTTCATACTTATTCAACGTCAGAATTTTTCATACTTTTCCATTTATCTATTCAGACATTGCCTCACAGTAGTTTCACTGGGGACAACAAACAGGGCAGAAGGCCATAGCTTCCAGATCTCTGTCCGTCATTTAAGCCTTACATCCTATACCCCCCCCTATCCAATTTTAATATATCCTTAGCCTAACTGCAGTGTTGTGCAGATGTGGCTGTCTGTAAGAAAAATCACCATGGGAGTAGAATTCAGCATGCCTGCCCGTTGGAGTAATTGGTCAATAAAATTGTTCACCTCCTCCTCATGTTCCCTCCAGGCGATGTGGTGTACTTCTAGTAGTGTGGTCTAATGAACTGTGGATGCACAACAAGCCCCACGAAGCAAACATTCAGACATTAGGTTAGCGCAAGCCACAACCTTTTATATGTCATTTCACCTGAAGTTCACTGTATGAGAGGAGGAAAGAGGGAAGGCGAGCGCGGGGGAGACAGGCTTCATTCTGGCAGATCAAATGCCATATCAATCATACATACTTTAACGGCCCAGAGCAAATAAATCTCCTTCTATGTTGGCTCCCGTTCTCTTGGTTAAAGTATCTACCAGAAATTAATCTGCTTTAATGATCTTGAATGCTTAAGAACTTCCTGAATGGCAACTGTGGACATCAAGGCTGTAAAATATCCCCTCTAGGCATGTTAGTTACACAGTTATGTGCTTTTTAGAGTAAATCAGCTGGAAGGGTAAAACCTTTGTCAGTAAAAGCAGCTACAAAATTTGTCTTTGATTTTACTACCATTATATGCTATGTACACTATCTTCTTTTGCTATCACATTTGAGTAGAGTGTAGTTGAGAACCATCAAGCGTAATGTCCTGCTCCATGTGTTTAAGTAACACTTAACGTCAAATAAAAGTAGACAAGGAAAAGACACTTAATAAATAAAATTTCTTCAAAATCTACAGTAATGTGAAAAAAAAGTTTTATATGACTCTGTACAGTCCTCTGAAAAACTAAGTACATCGAATGAGTCAATAACTTTCGCAGCAAGAACTTGAAGTAATGATCTTCTTATGATATCATTAGTGTCTCACATCGCTGTGACAGTTCATTGGGGCCATTTGTTGACTCTCTTAATGCGCCACCAAAGCATTTCAGTCAAGTCAAGGTCTGGACTTTGACTAGGCCATTGCAACGCCTTGATTCTTTCTCACCTCATCTGTTGTAGATTTGTTGCTGTGCTTGGAATCATGACCCAGTTTAGCCAAGCTTTAGCTGGCAGACAGATGTCCTCATATTTGACTCCCAACCTAAGCATGCTGTCATGTTCTTTTAAGAGGTGATCATACTTACTGATGATCATTTATTCAAGTGCATTTGATCATCACGACCACGTGCTCTTACTTAGTCTCTTTATTTCTCTGGGTCCAGTAAGAGTGAACGTGTTCTTTGTCACGTGACAGTATATCCACTCATATGTTTATTACCGTATATCTTCCATTAGTAGCCTGTCTCTTTTAAACGGCAGTTTCTAATAAACGCCGGTTTAAAAACATTCCACGACAAATAGACGCCGGTCTCCAATAGTAGCCGGGCGACCTTTGACCCGGAAGTCCCTCCGCGCTGTCTTCATCTTCTTCTTTTTAAATTTTTATTGGCGGTTGGCAAACAACTGAATGGTCCATTACCGCCAGCAATTGGTATGGAGTGTGACTGGAACGTCGCTCAATAAAAAACAAACAAACAAAAAAAACCTCTGTGCCGTAGTCGGTCCTCTCATCACTCGGCCAGCTGTTTCCAATCAGACATCATCTACGACCAGCAGCATTTAAGCTGGATGTGCAGCAACAGTTGAAGTAGGATTATTACACTGAACTGGAACTGTCGGTTAGCAAACCTGCTAACTGTGATTTTCTGGTCTTTTACGTCCTCTCCTGGAGGACGGAGAGAAGTTTCGAGGAGCACCACTCGTGCACTGGGCTACCACAGACAAGGAGACACTCGGGAGCAAAGGAGGAGCACATTTGGGAACTGCATTATTTGTGAACTGTTGGAATACGTTTTGGAGCACTATAAGTAAACGCACTGTCGTTTCACCCCAGTCTGAAAACCGCGCCTGGGTCCTCTTTCCCTCTCACTTCCGCAACAATTCCGTCTGAGAAGGGAATAAAAGCCGGTCTCCAACAACCGCCGGTCTCTTTTAAATGCCGGGCCGGCTGGATAATTTTTTTAATAAGCGCCTAATAATGGGCTGCAATTGGAAGATATATGGTAATATGTTCAGATTTCGTCTCGAGACAAGCAACTAAAACTAATGTTCAATTTATAAATAATTAGCTGTTTTGTTGACTGCTTTGATCATTTTCAGGAGACATTAGCTAACACTTCTAACAGTGGCAAGAGGCCTCCTACTCAAGAAAGGATCATTCTAAGAAGTCTATAAGTAAACTAATCAGGAGCATATTAGAGTACATGGAAATAATGACACTATCTCTAGAAAATAGCAATTAGTCTAGTTTTTATTCCTTTGCACTATCACTGTACTTGATAACTCGTGTTTTTTTCCCCCTCATAGCATATTTACTTACATAACCCAGTTAGGACTGTCTGAGATGTCTTCCTGAGGCCAGCAGCCATTTTGACTCGGGATAGGATAAGCACAGGTGTTAGCGATAAACATTAATGATGGCGCTGTTGTGTGGAGCCATCATTCTATCTGTTCCATCTGTTCGTTGGCTCTGCTCAGTGAGCCAGCATTCACAAGACCAGGAACCTGAAACCAAAGCAGCAGATGAATGACAGCTTTTATCATTGACTCCTGTGCTTCCCCTCTGGTCACACATCAAAATGTGAGCGGTGAAGCTTAGAAAAGGTTCTTTGCCTTGTTATTTCAGAGGAGCAGGAATCAGAATAACCAGATCGACCAAGTACCTGCAATATTTTGTCCACAGAGTAACTGTTAATGAGGTTTAGTGGAACTTATTTGTGGGAATAATTTTTAGTATCACGCAATTCAGCAGGATAATAGTTTCTAAAATTAACTCAAAGATAACTTGATACCTTAGAAAAGTTTTAAATTATATACTGCTGCAAGGCCACTGTATTACACAGTGGTAGGTTTATCCATATATAAATACCCTAAACTAATTATACACACAAAGCTCTTTTTCTTATGTCGCATTTGCGTTCTCTTGCCTTTTAATATGGATGAAAAAAAAAGTGTTAAAATATATGCACCCTCTAGCAAGTAATTAGATTTTTTTTACTCTATTTCCGTGAGTCAACACATTTTTCACCAGCTGCTACTGAAGGTTGCATATGTATTGAAAACCATTATTAGATGCAAACTTCTTTTAGGATGTGTGTGCATGTGGGAGAGCAAGAGTGATAGAGAGAGAGAAAATATGAAATCATATCTGTGAAAATTATGTGTATCTTTTTAGTTTTCTGTTTGCATCGCCATAAGCCCTGTTTCATAGTGGCCATAGAGATGTCACTGCAGGTGTAATACAGGTGTTATTGATTACATTAATTATGGCCCTGTCACATTTATATGGGCCACGGCCCTGGTGTTGTGCATGCTGACTCGCTGACATGCCTGTTACACGCCAAACATAATGAGACTGTAATTAATTTGATCAATCACACCCATATATGCTACTATGACAAGTCAAAATGGCCTATTGAAGCCACTGGCCTGTTGGCCTGTTGTTCCACCTTATTAAAAAGCTTTTTCTGCTGTCAACTATCTGTGATAATACAAGAAAATAGTCCAATTATACACAAAACCAACTCCTATACTGTAGCTGCAGTTGCAAAGATACTGCTACGGCTCAGTGGAGCATCAAACAAATGCCAATAGCTTGAGTGGGGGTTGATTTTCCTTGGCATTACATGAGCAATTAAATTCTGACTCATTTCAGTCAATAACTAAAAAGTGTCACCCTCCATTTCCCATCAACATTAGGTACAGCACTGCGGTGCCATCATGAAACTGTCTGTCTAAGATTGTGTTAAAACTTTAAACTATATAATCCCAAAAAATATAATCCAGATCTTTATTGTTTAATGCACATTTCCTGCTTTGTGCTTCTGCAAATTTAGTTTGACAAAAAAAAAAAAAAAGATTGCTTACTACCAACTTGACTTAAATAATAGTGATACATTGTACATATTGAGATTTAAATTGGACGCTTGGCATCTGAATGTTTCTATAGCAGGTGTGTCTTATTTCGGCGTTAATTCATACACCATTGCTCGGAGTTAATTAAGAGTTACAAGCTCCCAAATGTCTAAATTCAATAGTAGGGGAAATTCAAAAAGCAAATGCACCATAGACTGTGTTAAGATGGATGGAGCCGTAGTAACCTCACCCATTTGTTTTGGACTCTGCATTTTAAAAGCCTCAGCGCTTTAATATGTTCACGGTTTTTTTTTGTTTGGTTGGGGTTTTTTGGTAGTAACACTAGCCAGCATTGCTAGCTAGCGACATCCCTAAACTGTGCGGGACACACACATCTGGAATTTGCGTTAACTGGTAACAAACTAATAAAAAATCTATAATGTGAGTCTCTTGAACAAGTTGTACCACACACCCATCTCTACTAAAAACACAAATGGTACCAAAAGCATAACAAATATGGTTGACTGACTCAAACTAGCAGAAGCTTAGCAGACACTGAAAAGGTATTTCTCAGTATGAGGACACCGGTCTTTAAAGGGGACAAACCTCTAATTCCAGAATCCAGGTTGACAAGTTATATGTATGTTTAAATATAAAAATAACTTGCAGTTGTTATGAATAGGAAACCTAGGCATAGAGTCTGAATCTATTTGACTCAATACATTTAGCGTTATGAAGCAAACTCAAATAGACTGATGAAACAGTCTGTCAAAATGATGGAAAGAGGAAAGTGTGGAGAAATATGGGAACAAATCATGTCCCCAAGGATAGTCACTCTGTCAGACATTGTGGGGCTTCTGTTATGGCTCAGACATCTTTGACTGCCAACTAAACTCCCAGTCTTGCATTTATTGGTGATCTCACTGCTGACAGATGCACTAGGAGGAAAACAGAAGCAGTATGTGTGGTCAGATTCAGCCATATGCACTTAAATTAACTGGATGACATCATTATCATTTGGTCGGATAACAATCCAAAAGATGTGGCCAAGAGCTTTTCAGACAGAGCTGGTTGAGACAGTCTGACCTCCTCCGACCTCTGGATAAACTACAGCTGTTAAATGATCCAAAACGTTTACCTGCAAGGCACTAACTTGCTGCTTGTTGCTTCGTCCTGGGCAGGTCACATACATCTCTTTTATAACTAAATGTAAATGTTAAACTAACTGTCCTAATCTCTAGTGCTCTCAGCGATAATGCGTTAATACGACGTTAACGCGGTCATCACGATTAACGCAATTAAATTTTTTAACTCACTAACTTGCAGAATGGACCAGCTTTGGATAAACTGCCCGAAATGCGTTGACAGAGACATTTCAGGGATTTTGAGTCAGTCTGTGCTCCAGGTGGGTTAATTGTTAATTGCGTTAGTCATGATGACAGCGTTAACACGCTTAAGCTGCATTAATGCATTAACGCAGAGTAACCCTCACACGGACTGATCTGCGTTAACTCGTTAAAGCGGGTTACCCAATTTTATCGCGTTAATGTGGATCAGTTTGTGTTAACGTGTTAATGCTGAGAGCCCTAGTTAAAACTATACACAGTTTAGGACAGTCAAGTTATGAAGTTATTGAATGTTTTAGCACCTCCAACATTATGGTATTCTACACAGGAGCTCTATAGTATAGTAGAAGATTGCTGTTACCATCTGCAGTAATTTGTATTTGTTGATATGGCTCTTTTTCAGGACCTATTCTGTGGGAAAAGAAACAGCAGGACCTTGTACAGAACAGTACAAGCATCAATGACACCTATAGATTAATCCAGATTAAGGCAGATATCACATGAAAAAGAGAAGCTAGGGAAGACATGGGTTGCAAAGTAGCTTGCAAAAACTGCTGACAACATAATGCAGCTTGAAATGTGCACTCATACGCTTTGTCAGAAGAGCTCAAAGGGGAGTAATCAGTTGATCTGTTCATGGCCTGCCTGAATTAATGTAGCGGTTGATTTGTTTTCATACATCATGTAAAAATATTACTAAGCAAAACTTGCTCTAGCTTCTAACCTCATTACCAGTTAAATAAATATCAGAGTTTGTTGCTCGGCTCTGTAACCAAAAGATATCCGTAAGACCAATAAAGCATTCACTGGACATAATTTAGAAGGGCACGCACAAATGAGGTCTCTTTGATGGTGTATTATTGAGTAAAAGCAACGAGCTCTAGATCTGACAGGACTTTTTGTTTGCACAGATATGAGGAAAAGATGCATTAAACAAGCAAACAGTAAAGTAGTTCTTAAAGACAAGAAATTTAGAACAACCAATAATCTTCTTAGATCTGACTATCAAGACTAAGTGACTGAAAAGAATCTGAAATGAACTACAAAAACACAGCTTTTGTTTTCCTGAGCCAGCAGAACCCTACAAAAGTACTGCTCCAGCACTAATCGAGCCTTTATGATAGAGAGACCATAAAGAATTCCTGAGCCATATGTTCACTAAAAGACATAAATTTAGCCAGAAGGCATCCAAGTAACTGTCAATCCATGAAAACAAAAGAAAAATACTCTGGTCTAAACTATTTGGCCACAATTCCAAAAGCAAATCTGGCCCTAAGTATTACCTCAGCCAAACACAGTGGTGGTAGCATCAAATGCTGGGATGTGATTCTTTGACAGAGACTGAAAGACTAGTTGGGAAAGATGGACGAACAACAATATAGAGCATCCTGAATAAAATACATTAATTAAGCACTAAGTGAATATCTCATTTTCCTAGGTATTCAGTCTATTATTTTTAATATATTAACAAACGACTTTTGACAAAAGACAAAAACGTTTTTGGAATTACTGTATTTAACCTAGTAAGAAAAAAAACTTAACTCATTCCATTTTAGGATGAGTGAAACATTAGGAATTGTGGAAACTAAGGGGTCTAAAGGCTTACAGATTGCACTATAGTGATCCTTCTCACATGACATGTTTACACACTGTGTGTTGCAGCCAGTGCCAAGGTTTGGCTCACAATGCTGTGGTTAAAGTAAAGCTGATGTTGTTTCCCATATCCTTACAGGCCATGAAACCCAATCAAGACCATAGCAGCAGCGCATGAAACCGCCAATTTCTTAACCATCACAACAGTGCAGAGACAATTTCACCAACAGGAAATGCTTATTGATTTGCCACCCAGTTTGGCATTGGATGAAGGAATATTTGTAGCTGAGCAGTGAGCCATCAAAACACTGCTGAGTCTGATGTTCTCTGCTTCACAGAGCATGTTGTGTCACGTGAAAGGAAATGAACTCAAACACACGGGATAAAAATGTGCATATGTCTATATGTTTCATGTGATGGATGACTATCCCCATTTCACCTTTGCAATATTTTCAAATTCCATCAGTTTCCCTGCAATCTTAACAGTCTGCACTCAACAAATATTTCATAAAATGTCACCTCTAGGCATAAAATAATGGAATTCCTCCCAAGCTTAGAGAAAAGGTCGTGCACTTACATGTAGGTAGTGCCTCTTAACTTTGGCTTGCTAAGCTAATCTAACTAGGCGATGCAAAGCAGACAATGTAGACGGGCCAGGGATCACACCACTGACCCTAGAATTAGTGGGCAATATTCTTTACCCACCTGAGAAACAGCCACAGTGTGGCTGTGTAGCATGTGGCCCCAACAACAGCACTAGTAGTGAGCTCAGTTAAAACTGTCATGGTCTGGCTGAGTGCCAGTGTTTTTCAGTGGCAGTGGGAGGAGCCGCTGTGTTCCTGCTCATTGCTCTCACCTGTGGGGAATTAAGCTGTCGACTTATAAGGTCAGCGCTCTCAACTTCTCTTCACCAGATTCTCAGCTAATCACAGTTAGTGCAGGCCACTGTAGTGTTTTGTGAATGTCATAGTAAATTACCTTGACTTACCTTGTGCTTCTCATTCATAGCTACTCACCAGATTGCCAAACACAAACCTTCCCCATAGAACCTGCATTCGGACGCTGGACCTCTCGACAGTCTTTATAGCCACAGCTTTTGCTCACTCCACGCACCTGCCTGCCTTTGGATTTCTTACCACTCACCCAGACCACTCTCCCCGCCATGCTACTGATCCACCTGCGGCAAGTAAGCAGCTTAAAGGAACCAATTCAGAACCAATATCTGCCAGCATTCTCCTGGAACCATACCTGAACATATTTACTTTTATTTCAGTGACTCTGACCCTCTGGACCATGTCATCCAGTCTGCCTCCCCTCTTTGGCCCCAAAAATTCACAGAACTGCAGTTTTCACTGTTAACGTTTCTCTTGTTGTTTGCATAGCTGGTTGCATAAGTGCTCCATAGTTTTGCATTGCTCATGGCACATGTTAATACTCTCTGCTCACAGTTTAATAGTCTTGTTGCATATTCACTTGCTATGTAAATAAACTTTGTTACTTAAATGTTTTATTCCCATAGAAAAATAAATTTTATATTGGAATAGTCACTTACAAAATTATCTTAGGAGCCATCCTTCCATCTTCTTCCGCTTATCCAGGGCTGGGTCACGGGGCAGCAGCCCAAGCAGAGAAGCCCAGACCTCCCTCTTTCCAGCTTGTACGGAAGAACTTCAAGGAATTCCCAAGTCAGCCGAGAGATATAATCTCTCCATTGTGTCCTGGGGCCTCCTCCTGGTGGGACATGCCCGGAACACCTCACCAGGAGGCGCCCAGAAAGTATCCTTGTCAGATGCCCGAACCACCTCAACTGGATCCTTTCGACATGAAGGAGCAGTGACTCTACTCTGCCACCCTTCAGAGGAAACCCATTTCTTCTCCAGTCACTCATGAACAAGACCCCGAGATACTTAAACTCCTCCATTTAGGGCAAGAACTCGTCCCTGACCTGGAGTATGAACTCCACCCTTTTCTGGCTGAGGACCATGACCTCAGATTTATATGTGCTGATTCTCATTCCCACCGCTTCACGCTCGGCTGCGAAACATTCCAAAGCGAGCTGGAGGCCATCACCCAATGAAGCCAACATAACCACATCATTTGCGTAAAGCAGAGATGAGATTCTGAGACCACCAAAGTGAAAGCCTTCCACCATTTGGCTATGCCTAGAAATTCTGTCAATAAAAATTGTGAACAGAATCGGTGACAAAGGGCAGCCCTGGCGAAGCCCATCACCCACCAGGAACAAGTCCGACTTATTACCAGCTATGCAGACCAAGCTCTTGCAAAGGTTGTACAAGTATCGAAGGTTTGACTAACGGACAGACTCTCCTTTCCAGCACCCTGGCATAGACTTTCCCAGGGAGGCTGAGGACACCTTCCGGTCCCCTTTCTTAAAGATGGGAACCACCACCCCGGTCTGCCAATCCAGAGGTACTGCCCCTGATCCACGCAATATTGTAGAGGCATGTTAACCAGGACAGCCCTACAACATCCAGAGCCTTTATGGAACTCGGGGTGGACCTCATCCACCCCAGGGGTTCTGCCAGCAAGGAGTTGTTTAACTGCCTCAGTTACCTTGCCCCTGGAGATTGGTGGGTCATCTCCTTCATCCCCAGACTCTGCTTCCTCCACGGAAGACATACCAGTGGGATTAAGGAGGTCCTCGAAGTATTCCTTCCACCACCCGACAATTTTCTCAGTCGAAGTCAGACTAACCCCTTATGTTCGAACATGGTGTTCGTTTGTCCAGAAGTCGAACAACAAAACACTGCTCGGATACAGATCCGGGCGGCCGTTCCTCCCAATCACGCCCCTCCAGGTCTCACTGTCATCGTCCACATGAGCATTGAAGTTTCCCAGTAGGACAACAGAGTCCCCAGGCGCCTCCAGTACCCCACCCAGGGACTCCAAGAAGGCTGGGTACTCTGAACCGCCACTTGGCTCATAAGCACAAACGACGGTCAGGACCCGTTCCCTGAACCGGAGGCACAGGGAACAAACCCTCTCGTCCACTGGAAGAAACACCAACATACAGGCAGCAAGCCGAGGGGATACTAGAATACCCACCCCAGCCTGCCACCTCTCACCAGGGGCAACTCCAGACTGAGACAGAGTCCAACCCCTCTCTAGGAGACTGGTTGTTACAGTGGGAAAAGCTGGTAATAATCAGGGCAGCAGCGTTCTGAACCAGTTGAAGCTTATGGAGGGATTTTGGGGGGAGACCATGCAAGAGACAATTACAACAGTCAACAATCAAGATAATGAGACTATGGACAAGAATGGACGTAGACTGGGTGGAAAGAGAAGGACATAATCTGTTAATGTTGTGTAGATGGAAATAGGAAGAACGGGTGAAATTATTGATATATATGATTAGCAAACGTTCACAATGACACACTTTTTCCTCCTAATTTCAAAATGTTTTTTGGCAAATATACACAGCCTATGGGATCCTTTTGTGAGCAACTATATGTAACTGCAAAAACAAAGAAGCAAATAAGACAAGGAGAACAATTGTAGAAAGATGTGTGTACTATTACAACAAATTCAATCAGTTCACCAATCATCCATCATTCTGTATTACCAAATATTATCTGCTTTCTTCATAAAACACTTCACTGACACTCAGGTCACAGATGTTTATTCAACTACTTCCCATTTTTGGCAGTCTAATTTCCAGTCTTCACACTGACCCGCCAGTCCTCGTCTCATAGGGAAACCCTCCTTTATATTTGATGGACTGTGCAATATTGTTAAGGTGATTCACTCTGTTTGACAGAATGTTACACTTAATGCTTGACAGAATGCCTTTAACAAATAGCAAAATACCATACATGTCCCATAGCAATTACATACACCAATAAACCACTGTGTATAACCGCCTGTCTAATATTGTGTAGGTACCTCTGCTACAAAAACAATAGCAAATGGGGAAACACTAATACCCACATGATCCAAGATGTTCCAGCAGAGCTTGGCATTGTGACAACATTATGATGTTTTGTGCTTGCACACACACACACAAGTTGATGGTTAACCTCAGACTTGAGTCAGCCCTGCTAAGCCTGTATTCCTGTCATCCTCTATACTGCTAAAAGACTAGGGAAAACACTGTTCAACAGAGCATTCCCCACATTGTGCCTTTATGGAAATGTTTGGTGAATTGGTCATGTGGATCAGTCAGTTAACCTAACACCTAAACACAGTGATCTAACTGTTCATGTGTTCAAGATTTGTGTATGAGACTACACACATCTGCTCTTCTGTATGAATATTCATACTAGGGGGAAAAATGCACGTGTCTATGAAAAAGGACAATTTATGAATGCAGCATGTTAAAGGTAAACATAACATGAACCCTGGCTAGCTCTGCAGAGTAAATGCAGAGCCTTATGATGGAACTTCCTAAACGTGTTACACCCCTCCTTCCTCCGTCTATAAAAAAAACTTGGTCCACAGCTGCACCTTAAAGGATGCCAAGCTGTGCTGGGTAAAACCAAAGTAAAGCATGCTTTAGGAAATGCCATATTTTGGTATTAATGTAACTCTATTAACCCATTCAAAACTCTGTAGGAACATTGTCCTTGGACCAATAATTTAGAGTATACAGTATAGGCAGTTAGAACACAAACACTGTAAAGTTCCTCCTAATGTAGTTCCACTGTCTTGTTTGATCCAAGAAATGCTACTAATTACTTACTTTAAACTAGAAGTGTACTCGGAGCACTCCACCAAAGCCATTGTAATGTCTTGCAGTATCTTGGAACACTGTCAGAGTTAGAAAACATTACTTTGCCTTGTCTCCTGCAATGTAATGAAACTACAGTTACCGATATTTAAATCTTATTCACAACTCTAACTTGTAAATGCAGTATAAGGCATAGTAACGTCAACAAACTTTGAGGTTGCATAAATAAGTTAAGCAGTCAATTATGGAATATGGTTTATGAGGCAAAAACAGAATTTGTAGTTCTAACAAGCTTGAAATTGGATATGGCCATGTTCATCACAGCCTGAACTCTCAATTTTCTTATGATGTCTGTAAGTAGTCTTCAGGAATTGTTCTCTGGGCTTCTTGAAGGGCTGGCTGCCTTTTGTTCTGTTCTCTGTCAAGATGATTCCACACAGCTTCAGTAATGTTGAGATTGAGGCTCTGGGGAGGCCACTCTATGCTTGATGGTGTTTCACTGTGTGTTTTTCTATTCATGTATGCTTTTATTGTATTGGCAGTATGCTTTGAATCATTGTCCTGCTGAAAAATGCCAATCAGATATTTTCTTTTTTCATAATTTTATCAATTTTGATAACATTTTCTAAAATACAGCCCCCCAAACCACGACAGTCTCCACTGTGTTTTACAGATGGCTACAGCCACTATTGTGTCTCTCTAATGACCTCTTCCCTCCATACTGATGACAATTTGTACCAAAAATGTCCAATTTGGATTCATCATTCATCAAACCTGTTGCCACTGATTTTCAGTTAATTTCTTGTGTAATTTGGCATACCTCAGCCTTTTCTCCATGTTTCTCTTCCTTAAGAATTGTTTCTTGACAGCCAGCCTTCCACTGAGACCATTTCTGATGACATTTCAGAGAACAGTTAATGGATCAAGTGAAGGACCAAATGCATATCTCAGACTTTCAGACACTGTTCTTCTGCAGGATGTAGTTTTTTTAGGCTTGACACTTTTTCCTTCATTTGACCAGTTTCCTGAAATTTTTTGAGGACACACTGCACACCACACTAAGACATGCCAAGTTTTCAAGCTTTGGGAATTCATTGGTGGTGCAAAAGACTATTTTAGGCCTCTGTGACTGTACAAAAGTGAGCCTGTGAGCTGTCAGGCTGTACAAAAGCCCAGTAAATAAGATCATTTTAAAAATCTGAATCATGCAGACCTGCCACAGATAAATGGAGCTGCAAATGAGCATAACAGATCCTTTTTAATCAAAAGCAAACGTTTGGAATGAAAGTCATTGTGACCACAGCTTCAGATGGAAAATTTACATGGTTGTTTTAATTTTCTTCAGCCATATGGCACTGATAGAACATAACGTGACGGTCAGATGATCATAGTTGATAAAAGCTCTCGACAACAACATCTGACTCTCTCCCCTTGGTGCTTATGGGACTCTGCATTGTGTTGTTTTGTTTTCTTTGGCAGGCATAACAGTCAAAGCGGCTTTCAGCAGCTGTCCACAGATCCCTCCATGCCTAAGTATTAATTTGTCTCACAGGATTTGGTTTCTTCCTGCACAACCAGCAACACAGCAGCAAGAGGCCATTATACAGCAAAACCTTGTAAGACCAAGTTGAGCATCAGCAAATGGCTGTGAGAGAATGACACTCTGAACATTCCTTACCTACAAACAGTGCTACGTAACGTGACATACGTCATCTTATTTTCTTGACCTGAGAAAAATTACACTCTTTTTACTTGCAGGGAATGGACTCAGGGCTCTGGCTAGGTTCACAGATGCTGTGTTGAGATTCAGAAAATTAGAAATAAAATTTTCTCTGCTACTGTCTTTGTTTACAGCCCTGAAAAAAAAAATCAAAGCAGGCTGCATAATAATACATAGTTTATTGCCTTCAAAATATATTCACACACAAATATTGGATTATGACAAAGGGTGCACATGGAAATTATTTGTAATGGCTAGGTCATTTAGCATATGTTAGGGCAAAATTCTGGATGAGTGCATATTACTTACAGCAGCGCAGTCCAACAGATGCCACGATAAGCATGTAATTATCTTGTCTTGTTTATGAGACATTTAAAAGAAAGTCATCAGAAGCCAGCGAGGATTACATGCAGGTTTTCTTAATGCTTGTCCTCTGTACTGCAGCAGAGCAGCAGAGTCATGCCATTCCAGCCAGTCTCTTACACTTCAAGACACACATCTGGGAAGTGTTTCCGCAGCTTCAGCATCTTGTTTTGCTTTTAGATGAGGGAATGGTAGAGAGGCTGGGGTCTTGTTTATAACAGTTTTATTTCGTATAAGCCAGTGAAAGAAATGTTTGTGCCTTTGTGGGCTGGATGCTGCCAGAGCTCATCAATACTCTCAGCAGGGACATAAAAGTAACACCAGTGAGCCATGGGGATCACAATCTCACTCAGCAAAGGCTTGGCGTTTAATGCATGTGGTGGATTGCAAGAGCAAAAGAAGCAGACTGATTAGGAGACACGATACAGTAAGAAAGGTAAATCCCAACTGAAAGAAATGCTTGAGTATCTTGACAACACCAGCAGCATGATTTACTGCCTGAACGTGTGCTTTTGAAAACAGAGCCGGGGTGAATCAGTGGACATGGATGCCACACAGATGAATTCTGGGATTAAATGGCAGCAGCGCAGCCTCTCATCATCTGGTTCCCATGTCTCTTGGAGAGCCAGCAAAGAAACAAGGGAAAGTTTGTCAGCACAATGGCTTTGAACTGTTTCCACCAATTACTGCTCTGGACTTGTAATATGCAGCCACTACAAATACTATTTTTGCATATTTTTACCACTTTGCATTTTTTCCACTCCATACCAGTCAAATGGCAAGCCCAACAAACAACAAGCTTCAGGAAGAGGCAATCGCCCACTATGGCAGAGAAAACACTTAATGATCTTGCTGGTATGATTACTTACATAATATCTGGCAAAGTCTGACAGTGATTACGATGCTAAGTGAGTCTGCAGTGTGAATTTACACAGTATATATCGCTTGGTTGTTTGGTGTCATTTCAAGAGTCCTACCAAAAAACACACACACAAAAAAAACAAGTAAATACAAACATCCATACATTAGGAGAGATTGAGTGTGTATCTATCCAACCTGGTGAGCAGATGATGGTGAGAATAAAATTACAGCTTTTGCCAAATATATATTATGACTGTTCCTGTCATTTAAAAAACTGTTTCCAGTCACATAAAATATTGTTCTCTTTGACTCGACTCTTACTGGATATGATGAGTTTAGTTTTTATAAAATTGTGTCTTATGTATAAATCAATATGTACTGTACATAAATCTGTAAATAAAAGCATTTATAAACTCTATTCATTAGTACAGGTAAGCATGTGTGTTTTTGCCAGTTTCACTGTGTCAACAATGTGCTGAGACACATCTGCATGCATTACATACTGTTGCAAAGAAGGATATAAAATTTAAAATGGTTTGTATAGCCAAAACCAGATCTCTGCAGTCAAGCTTGTTCAGCTTGCTAGGGTTGGATCTAAGATGTGACTATATATGGCTTTTGTCCAGTGGTTTTTGAGTTCCTCTGAGTTTTGTGTCCTTGTTTATTATTTGAGATTTTCTGTGCCATGAAGCATACCCAGGGCACTTTAGGCAATTGGAGAAAACTATCACATGAAGCTGGATATAACTGTCTAAGTTAAGCCAGGGTTTCCTATGCACGTTTGAGTTAAAGGGTAGCATTGGCAGCATCTGGTGAATCACACTTAAAGGTAAGTGTAGTGGCAGTAGAGCAGCTGATTTTACAAAGGAAGAATGCTGTGTACTGTGGGCAATATGTGAAGAGGTTAAACACAGAATACAGGCTGAAAGCAACACAGCAGCTGCAGACAAAAGTAGCGACATGAGTGTCAGAAGAAGGTGCCATACACCACTTTGATACTAACAGTTCAGTATGGAAGCATGGGTGGAAAAGAGCTAGCACAACCAAATTTGGCCTATTTGAAGCCAGGAAATAAAAGGCCAGCAAAAAGCCAACACAGAGTCGGCCATCAGTGTACCATTTAGTCACTAATTTTGATTTTGTTTTGTTAAACAAAGAAAGTTCAGAATTTAGACATAATTACTGAATTTGCAATGATATTTTGATCTTTTTAATTTTATTAATTACTTTGCACAATATTCTCATGTTTTGTCCTTCCCTTTTGAGGATGCAATGGAAGATTATTCAAAACTTTAACGCTATTTTAAAAACAGCACAATTTATTTTGTACCTATCGAGGCCAAAATTATTAAGCAGATGGGAACATTGCACAAAATACTGATACTGACAGACACGACTGATACAAGTTAACGTGTTGTTTCTCAACAGCAGTGTTTTAACAGCATGTTGATTTCTGGAGCAGTGCTTGTCATTTTATGACAAAGACTGCTTTGATTTGCGTTTGCATTCATGGGAAGCATAAATCAAGCTTCAAAATGTTTAATGTTTGCTGAGCACTGCTGGCTCGGCAGGCTGTAGAGAGCTATCTTGTAAATCGCACCACACATTGAAGCTATTTGAGTTAGCATTAGCAATGTCTTGGGCTTTTCTTTCAAACAGCCATTTGCAAACAGTGTTTCCCTCTTGAAAACATTAAGAATGTTATTTTTTTGTTATTTGTAGTTCATAGCTCACTTTGAAGACACTTCCTTTAATTACTTTGTTATTTTGTGATTAAAAACAATTTGGCATTCACACTTGCATTAATATTTTAGAGGAAGGAAACTACAAACTCAATTTGTAATGTCATAAGTATTAAATTTTCAATTTGTGCTCTACTGTTTCTCTCTCTAATTATTGCCTTTATGTAATATTTTTTAAAACCAGTGATCTTATTTTTTTAAATACAGAAGAAAAAGGTCAACAAACATTACTGCAATTAGTGATAAGTGCTTTTATCTTGTCATGGAGATCATATCTGTGTTCAACCCCCTCACTGTGTAATCTCACCATCATCTCTGCAATCAATCTTAAACTAATGTATGGCATTCCCCTAACACTGATCAGTTCATTTCCAAGCAAAAAGTCATTTCCTGTGACTGGAATCATTTCCCTCTGACTAGCTGGGGTTTCACAGTAAGTCACTGTCACTCTGGTTTAATCTATGAATCTTCTCCACTGATTTCTATGGCAACTGCTTGCTACATCAGCCATGTACAATGGCATCCAACCTATAAATAAAGGGCAGCAAATAATGTGTTTATGTGAGAGATAGGATGGAAAGGCGTCTGCAGAGCATCTTTACAGCATGGAATGTGTATACATGTACAAGTCCAAGACTGACTTCCATGCATAAAATATGTGTGTGTGTGTGTGCGCACGTACATTCGTATAAGTGTGTTCATGCGTTTGTGTTTCCAAGCAGCAGAGAAGTGAAGCGGAGGCTGACGTCAAGTAGCTGACCT
This sequence comes from Pelvicachromis taeniatus, assembly GCA_015108175.1. NCBI lineage: Eukaryota > Metazoa > Chordata > Actinopteri > Cichliformes > Cichlidae > Pelvicachromis > Pelvicachromis taeniatus. Next base: position 35,371 of record VURO01017214.1, read on the forward strand.
TGGGTCTTGATGTGTTTACTGCTATGTGAAGTGTCTACTCTGCTCTGGCCAGTGGTGATGCAGCCCATGAGTCTGGCTGTCCCCGCTCCATGTGTGACATACCAAGTGAGTTAAAAACACATCATCACCAGTCTTTATAATGTGTTGGAATGATGCATAAATACAAGGCGATAAAACAGAAAAACTTCCCACTGCCACCACAGTTGGTTTACGTAGCGATTATTAGGATAGAGAATGTTAACTTTTCTCCTTAAATACTGCTGCATTACATGATTTATTTCATTTAGGATTGTGGAACTTTCAAAGATGCTTATTCAGTTCAATACGTTTGATGTTACAGCCACACAATGGGAAAACAGTGTTTCAAGATGGCTGAAATTTTGCAGTTCCTCCACAAATCTTATCATAGTTGCCACAGGATGTCAAATGAACAGCAAAATGTAATGTGTACTCTGCAAACTTCCTGTTATACTCAATTCATACAGCACCAAATCACAACAACAGTCGCCTCAAGGCACTTTATATTTTAAGTAAAGACCCTACAATAACAGTGAGACAAACCCAACAATCAGATGAACCCCTGTAAGCAGGCACTTGGTGACAGTGGTAATGATTAAATGCAGAGTGATGCGTAAATGCATAAAGAGTGAAAAGATGTGAGGGAAGAAGTGCATCATGGAAGTCTGCAGCCTAGGCCTATTGGTAGGGTTAAGGGTCACCTGATCCAGCCCTAACTATAGGCTTCATCTTAAAGGAACGTTTTAAACCTAATCTTAAAAGTAAAGAGGGTGTCTGTCTCTGCAATCCAAACAGGGAGCTGGTTCCACAGAAGAGGGTGCTGAAAGCTGAAGACTCTGCCTCCCTGTCTACTTTTAAATACCCAGGATTTAGCCAGCAGTCTGAGAAGTGCTGCATTTTGGTGATATGGTACAATGAGGACTTTGAAATGGGGGACGATTATTCAAGGAATAAGAAGGCTTTGGCTGTGGAAAGAAGGCTTTGAAATTTGATTCTGAATTTAACAGGAGCCAGTGAAGAGAAGCCAATGTGGGAGAAACATGCTCTCTCTTTCTAGTGTAACACACACAAAGATTCTAGATCTGACCATACGTCTCTGCCGTGGGCAAAAAGATGACAGGCAATACATTCCAAAAGGCAATTTATTAACACAAAGATCCAAAATTAAAAGAAAACATTTCATTTATATAGCACAATTACAGCAGCAACGTTGACCAAAGTGCTGTACAAAAATACAAAATAATAGGTAAAATAATTTATAATAATAATGCCAAACATCAAAAACTATGCTACAAAGCCAGTTGCACTCCACACGTTGACTACTTTAGCAGACGTAGCAGTTGTCTTCTAAGCCCCACCACCCTGTAAGTAGACGGCCAGTAATCAATCCGGCCTCTGCAACTCAACTGCCTTTATGCTGCAGCATATAATAGGCCCTGGCCTGCACAGAGAGACAAAATAACACCGGTTCATTATATAATTCATAGTGCAACAAACCATCCATCCACATATCAGGTCATCTGAGGTTTCGTCACATTACATACCTGCACAGAGAGACAAAATAACACAGCAGTGTTTGTAGTGTCGGCTATAAGTAGAACCCATTACAGCCATTGGCTCACTGCAAATGTGACACACACAACCACTACCAACCCAGTGCAACTTCACACAATAATAAGGAGATGAATTAATACAGGCACATTAGTCTACCATGTTACACCAGTCCCTGTCAGTACTCTCACTGCAGCATTTTGGATCAACTGAAGGCTTTTCAGCAATCTTTTAGAACAACCTGATAATAATGAATTACAATAGTCAAGTCTAGGAGTAATAAATGAGTACTAGTTTTTCATCACCACTCTGACACAGTTTTCTTTAATCTTGTCTTTAAATTTAAAGCAACGTTCTTAATTTGTTTTAATGTGCACTGAAGGACATATCCTGGTCAAAAATAGGGTCACTGAAGACAAGGTAATGCCATCCAGAGTAAGTATCATGTTAGACACCATGTTTCAAGGATTTCTATGAACAATAACCTTTTTTTATATAAATCTATCTAAATTTAGAGCAGGGAATTAGAGGTCACACAGACCTTTATATCTGTAAAACATAGGGTTTAATTTAATCGCTGTGTGTCATCTGGCTTAATAGGTAGATAAAGCTGGGTGTCATCTGCATAGCAATGAAAATGTTGGCTATGTCTTCTAATGATACTGCCTAAGGAAGCAGTTTCAGTTAGTTTTATGTGAAAACTGGCATACTGTAAAAGTTCATCATACCAACAGTCAAACATAGTGGTGGTACTGTGATTATCTGGGGTTGCTTTGCTGCTTTAGGACCAGACTTGCCATAAATGATGGATCCATGAATTTTGCTCTCTACCAGAAAAACTTGAAGGAGAAGGTCCGGACACCAGTTTGTGCCCCGAAGCTCAAGTTTGCTTGTGTTATGCAGCAGGATATTGATTGGAAATACACCAGCAAGTCCACGCTTAACACTCCAGTGTGACTGAATTAAAACAATTCAGCAAAGAAGAGTAGGCCAAAATTTCTCCACTGCAATATGAAAGACTGCAATTGATTACAGTTCTTGCTGCCAAGGATAACACAACCAGTTATTAGGTTTATGGGACAGTCACTTTTTCACACAGGGCCATATAGGCCTTTTCTGTAATTAAAGAAAACTCAACTTTGAATTTATTTACGTCTACCTATATCCGTGTTTAATGATACATTTCATTTGATCATATGAAATGCATAATGTGAAAAATATGCACACAAAAAAATCAGGAAGGGAAAAAATCCTCTAGAAAGCACTAGAAGCATACTTTTGGGGGGGGGGGGGGGTTTTTTTTGTTTTTTTTTTTTTTTTTCATTTTTTTTTTTTATGTTTTTTTTTCTGTTTGTTTTTGTC
>VURO01017220.1:11113-27018 GCA_015108175.1 Pelvicachromis taeniatus
CGCCGGTCTCCAATAGTATCCGGGTGACCTTCGACACGGAAGTCCCTCCGCGCTGTCGTCGGTCCTCCCGCGTCTCATCACTCGGCCAGATGTTTCCAATCAGCCATCATCTATGACCAGCGGCATTTAAGCTGGATGCAGCGACCATCAAAGTGGGATTGTTACACTGAACTAGAACTGACAGCTAGCGAACCTGCTAACTCTGATTTTCTGGTCTTTTACTTCCTCTTGAGGAGAGTCGGTCGGAGGGAAGTTTCGGGGAGCACCACTCATGCACTGGGCTACCACAGACAAGGAGACACTCAGGAGCAGAGGAGGAGCACAATTTGGAACTGGATTATTTGTGAACTGTTGGAATACATTTTGGAGCACTGTAAATAAACGCACTTTTCTCAGTCTAAAAACCGCTATTAGCTACTATCTCTGCCACGGAAAACCGGTACTATCGCGCAAAGTGACTAAGGGCTGGTAATTGTAGTGCATGACTAAAGCTGGCAATGCAAATTGCGTCTATAAAATCCTAGAGATTATGAAATTTGAAATACCTTCTCAGATGGTATTGTCTCACTTCCGTGACAATACCATCTGAGAGGGGAATAAGAGCCGGTGTCCAATAACCGCCAGTCTATTTTAAACGCCGGGCCGGACGGATAATTTTTTGAATAAACGCCGGGGCTACTAATGGAAGATATACGGTATACTTTTTTTTTTTCTTTTTTACATAAAGTTGTGACAGAGTATTTTTCCAAATTCAGGTAAACCATCATCACAATGCAGTCAGAGAGGTGTCTGGCAACACCCAAACCCAGACTCATTCATTGGTTTGCCAGATGGAGAAGTATGATTCGTCACTGGAGAGAACCACTACTGCAAAACCCAGAATGTGTCTGTTTCCTTACTTACAGACTCCTCTATCTGTTGCATCTTCTATATCTGTGTGTGTGTGTGTGTGTGTGTGTGTGTGTGTGTGTATCCGTGTGTTTCTTCAGCCTTGGAGCAGTCAGCGTTAATGGCTCACATTTATTCCTCTCTCTGTCAGTCAGTGTCACCAAGCTACAGTCTCTCTTATCACTGTGAAATGTGACCTTTTTTTTTTTTTGTCAGATTCACTTTCACAGTTGAGTCATTACTCTTTAGTCCCTTGTTGCCGCTACGTCCTTGAAGATAAAGTTAACACACTCAGTGAGTTTGCTTTGCCGCTGTAACTATAAATCTAGTTTATCGCTGTGCGAACGCTGAAGAGAAATAACTAACGCGCGCCTGCGAGCGGATAGCAGGCGCAGGCGCGGGGATTTGTAGGTAAGGGTGGGAGTGGAGGGAGCCCACAGCCCCACTAGCTGAGTCGCTGTGAGACTGCCGCTGGGGATCAAACTTGCTCAGGCGACAGGTGAATCAATCCGGGAGGAGTCAGCTCGATGGTGCACGCATCCAGCCGTGTACGTGAGTGGAAACGGAAAAACGCCACTGTTACGCAGCGTGGGCTCAGCATGAGACAAGCAGTGCCCTGCACAGACTCGCACACATTATACATCAGGGGAAAAAAACTGAGAACTGCTTTGTGAAGTCCCACAGTGCCAGCAACATAAAAACGTTATTAGGGTTAGACCAGTATATCAATGTGCTTTTTGTTAGGCAATTAGGTCGTCTACTGCCAATTTGGTGGAGGGATTATTAGTTCTTGAAGTCTCTAAAACGTTTTCAAAATTCCAATGCTTTAGCCAAATTTGAAGACCTTTTTTTTTAGTATTCACTATAAGTGGGTGGATCCTGCTGTCACAGTACTGCCATCCTAAACAAAAAACATCATTAATCTGGGTTTAAATTGACTTTTCTGTCTGTGACGTTTATTTTTTTCCCACTCTAGAAACTCTTTGTAACTGTGCAATGGTGTTAGACTGCTTTCTTCTTTAAAATAACACCATGTTCCATGCATCACTGAGACGCAATCAACACCTGTGCTTTCTATTAGCTACTATCTCTGCCACGGAAAAAGGGTACTATCTCGGAAAGTGACTAAGGGCTGGTAATTGTAGTGCATGACTAAAGCTGGCAATGCAAATTGCGTCTATAAAATCCTAGAGATTATGAAATTTGAAATACCTCAGATGCTAATGGATGGATTTCAATCAAAATTTCTTCATGATTTATTCATGGTATCCAAAAGAAGCCAAATGACTTTTTCCTTAGTGATGCTAGGCAGCTGACATTTGAATATCTTGAGTACTCGAGTAAGACTGAATATCAGCTGTATAGTGAATACCATTTCTTTTGTTATATGAAAACATAATTGTACGATTACTTACAATCGTACAATGTACTTATTAAATGTATTCTACATCACAGTATATTCATCTTAGCATATAACTGACACTTGCAACATGGATGTGTCTCAAGTGTCCTCATTAAAATGAACGTGCATGTGGAGTGCGGCTACAACAATCAACTAAGAAAAACAAGAAAGAACAAAGGAGGGTATAATCTGCTTTAAAATCAGAGCTTAACATATCTGTTTGTTTGCAGGGACAAAAAGGCAAAAGAAAGAAAAACACACAAGGCAAATAACTAAATGTTAATGCTTATAGATGTTCTGTTGATATCTGCCCACTTATGTGCAAGTCTAAAAAAAAATGATAATAATAAAAGTAGCCCTAATTACCTAGGATTTACTGTGCTTGCTGCATTTGGAAAACTGACTTATTAGCCAGCATGTAAGAACAAGGGAATCTTCTTGGATGTAGGACAGTCATTAACTACAGCAGAGCATTTGTACAATAGAAGTGGGCCATAATTGGTCATTTGTACTCAGGCTGAGTTGCAGGCCTGCACCCAGGGATCTTTCTTGGTTGGTTTTTGCCTTGTTTGCTGTTAGAACTCAATAAAGTGACCTTCTAGAGATTCACAGAGGGACAGTGGAGATGGCTATTGATTGACAGGAGAGCGCCTTCTCAACTGGATCATCGGCCATTAAAATGGCAGAAGCAATTAAAGAACAAGAGGAAAGGCTGTTATGGGGGATGCTGGGAAAGTAGTGCTTAAGACCTGGTTCCATTTCCAGGGAGTGAAAACAGAGGAGAATAATTTAGCTATGTAGATTTTTGCTGTCCTTGATTTCTGATCTCCAGCATGGATGCAACTACTAGTTTGTGGTCTACAGTTTTGGATCCTCAGCATCTTGGTGTTTGAAGTGATCAATTTTAGATTAGATTAATTAACCTCTGTGTATTTTAATGTAGAGGATATGCTGATTGATTTGGTTTTAGGGCCAGCTTTATGTGTCCACTTTAGCAAATACAGTGTTTGTCATTCAATGTTTCTGCATTGGTTTCGTGTTCCAGCCCTTGAGATTGCCACTTGCACATTTTTTTTTGTCTCCATTTTCCCCACCCACCCTCCGTCCCACGTGCATTTTTCATAGCTTGTGTGTCACATTCCCATCACTGGTAATGGCATTTTGCCTCCTGGAATCCTGGGTTCCTGTGTGTACAGGTTTCCAATCATTTCATAGGTGTCTCTTTGAATACCACTTGGAAAATGGAAATCTGTCAGTCAACCATGAGCCTGAAGGGAAGAGACCTCCGTTCAATTATAGAAATGGAATCAAATATGAGCCCCTATAAAGGAGGATCAAGATTAGCAGCCCAATGATTCTTTAAGGAGCGATATGGAGCTTGATGAATTGAGGGAGGGGTAGAGTCGGGGTGAAGAATACATAATGGGAAAGAGACAAAAGAAGCAAAAAGCAAAAGTGATATAAAAATGCAAAGAGCAGGAGATGACTGATAAAGGAACTGATATGAAAGAAGGAAACGGTGTTCATGGGAAAATGGGAGCGGTGGGAGGGAAGAGGAAACGACGGCTACAGAAAGGTACTGGAGGGGGGTGTGGGTGAGGAAAAGTAAAAAGAGGCTTGTAAAAACCCGAATAAAATAAAAGTGCTTATTGTTAATGAACCTCATGAGTAGTTTTGTATATTCATTCACATTAACTTGAATTATGAAACTTTACGTTACCTCCAGACATTTTGAGAGCCATGCAGCGCAGCTTTTCATATTGATTTTATGGCCCACAGGCTGTCACTGCTTTCAGACCGTGTCAGTACATTAAAAAAGTCAACTTGCTGAGAGTTAATACTTCGTTGGAATAATAATCCGCCATAGAGATCATAAAATCAATTAAGTTGTAGTTGGAAACCTAAACAGGAAGTGTTCTTGTACATGCCAACAATAAAACAGGATTACATGCCGCAACTTTCAAATAAAAAAAAGTTACGGTATAGTAAAGCAGTGCATCATCTTTCAATCACAGGAAAACAACTGCTTCTATTCCAAGAAAAAAAGCAAAAAAATGATCCCCAACTGCTGGCGGATGTCATTACGACTAACTGTGGGCAGAGTTATTTCCTTTGGCTGAACAGAGCTGGCTGGAAGTTTTGTAAAGCATGCCAATGTGTGCTGGTCGGCCAGTCTTGTTTATTAGTGCCGGAGTCGTATTAGCCTTTGGGTGATGACATTTCATTTTGCAAAGCTAATTCTTAAGCTGTCAAATCCAAAATGCACCCAGATCCGTGCTTTTATTAAAGATGAACTGCCAGAAAATCCTGCTGAGTTTTGCATTGTGTTTCTCATAAAACACGGCACAACTGCCTCCTGTCTTCTACAATAAGTTTGACACTGAACGCTCATGTTTGTGTCAACCTTTTCTGTCTGTAGTTAAAGTTCTCCAATCGTGATAGTGGAATGGGATATAGTGAATGGGCTAATGTGGACTGGTTCTTATATAATGTTTCTCTACACCTAAGTGTGTTTTTGTCTAGCATTCACACCCCAGCTTGGGGTTCAGTATTTTGCGCAAGTATACTTCACCAAGCGGACTGGAGCAGATTGAAGCACCAGCCTTCTGATTAGTGGATGACCTCAGCTACAGCCACCCCATCTACACCGTGGACAGGTTGCCAAGTCCTTAATAGGACAAAAAGCACAACCATTCATAGTCATAGCCACCCCACAGTCTGTTCAGAGTAACCAGTTAACCTAACACGTATGTCTTTGGAATTTGCAACTTCCACACAGAAAACCAGGCCGATGAGAGGTTTAAACCCAGAACTTTTACTGAACATGTAGCACATATAATTTTAATAAAAAAAAAAAAGACTTAAAAAAAAATTAAACAATTTTCACTCAGGACCTTTCAGTTAGTAAAATGATTTTTGTTTACATATGTAATAGCTTAAATGTGACACGATTTCTCTGTTAAAGGGTCCCTCGTACCACAAAAAGCTTCAGAAGAGAGTGACAACAACTATCGCATTGATTACATCAAAAACAGCATGAATATGGGGGCTAGGATGGAGGTGGGTTGCAAAGCAGCTTGCAGTTGTGATGTAGGCAAACTTAAGTAACTTAAATTGTGTATCCTTTGTTTAATTCGATTTCAGTTTTATTTTTATCTTGGTGTAATTTATATTTAACGCCCAATCAAAACAGCAATGGCCTTGAGGCGCTTTATATTTTAAGGTAGAGACCATGCAAGACCTTTTTGAGATTTGCCAGTCTACTGAACCATCAATTCAGTTGGGGTGGCTGTAGCTCAGGTGGTCGAGCGGGTCACCTCCTCACCGGAAGGTCAGAGGTTCAATCCCAGACTCCTCCAGTCTACATGCCAAATATCCTTGGGTAAGATGCTAACCCCTTGTTCACCTACTGGTGATGGTCAGAGGGCTCAGTGGCAGCTGTGGCTACAATGTAGCTTGCCATGAATGACTGATTGTAGTGTAAAGGTCCTTTGGGACTAAGTAAAAGCACTATACAAATGCAGGCCATTTACCTTTTTTTTTTTTTTTTTTACCATCAATTGATTTGGACTTGCAATAAATTCATAAAAGGAAAGGCCTCTGCCCCTGATCGATGCCTGATTCACATATTACTGGACCTCTCCAGCCCTGATAGAAGTAGGCAGATCCATGTGACTCATTCAAGTTGAGCTCAGCACTATGGCACCATGGACTAATGGCACCTTTAAAAAAGGAAGCGTATATGCTGCACTGACAACTAGGCTGAGCAAATGGACCACAATTTGTGCTCTACCTGTACTACATTCCTCTTTTTTGCACCTGCTCATGGGCTTTACATATACTATATGCACTGGTTGAATGTGGTGAGGCTCTATATTGGTCACATGTTAAATGACTACAGAGAAAGCTGTGCTTTTTTCAGTGCAGCAGCAAATCATTCTTGCACAGCCATTAGAAACAATGGGTATCAAAGCACAGTGACACCAACTGACACTTGCTATCAGCTCAAAGCAGTCTGGCCATTCTCTTCTGACTTCTAGCATCAACAAGCCCAGAGAACTGCCGCTCACTGGATTTGTCCTCCTTTCCAGACCATTCCCTAAAGATTCAAGTAGATCACCAGTCTCTGAAAGAGTCAGACCAGCCTCTCTGGTAGGAATAATTCTTAATGGACGAAACAAACAAAAAACTTTCCACAACACTAATGCGTAGATATTAGTCATCTCTTAATGTTGGACTTACAGGATATAGATACAGGCTGAACGTCTTTAGGCCACATTTGTTTTTAATATTGCCAAGGAAACAGTTTGAAAACATTATTTCATTGTAGAGAAATCAATTTATGGACAGTATTCTCAGTTTGTATTCTTATGGTATGAATTTCCGTAACATAGCTCGAATTCTCTTGTACCTATTATCCATCAACCTGCCTCATCTGTTTTCCCAACAGATAGAGATTTCGTTCATTTCCCACAATGCCGCGCACAATCCCCAGAGCATGTGTTGCATCCATCTGTTGGGTTTATGTGCAGTAAGATGAAGGAAACGAAAGAAACAGTGGGTCTGTATGCTGCACTCAAACTGCAGCACAGTTTGCGGTTGCGATGCACTGATGTGTTGAGGGGAAATTGGCTTGTCTGATGGATTTTTATTCCTCCTTGTTGAATATTGACACGAAATTTTGAGTTAAGAAAGGATGCCTTTGTTGTTTGATTCTCGCAGACTGACACAGAGTTGTTTTCTGCTGCCGTTTTAGATAACTGAACAAGTTCCTGCAATCAAACACAACTGTGGCTGTGCTGGAAATATCTAGGCTTCCTCTGATGTCTATATACGGCCACTTTTCTGGGCATTATAAAAATAGACCATCAAACAATAAAGTTGCCAAGTTCAGGACTCAGGGATGACAGCGTTAACCACTATTTTCACTCCTGTGCTTTCATTGGTGTAATCCTTTAAGCTTAAAAATGATGCGTTCATTTACCACTTGTTATTCATTGTTCATTCAACCCTTTCTCTGTTGTCAATTTTGCTGGCAGTTATATACTGCTACCATAATAATGACACGTCTTCTTCTTGCTTCAGGGGCACAAAGTATTACTCAGCATAAACAGGCAGGATAATCTATTACTGTAACATGTCTGGAGATGAGTCAGGGCCACAGTAGTGTAGGGAATACCACTGACAATACAGGATGCATTTGTCATCACAATCAGTTTAACTTTGTGCTGCTGGACATGCTGGACAGATAGGCTTTTCAAAAAAGAACAACACAGTCCAGTCATTTTTCAAATAAAAGCGAGCAAATGCAGACAAATAGCATCCCGTAGCTGCTTACACAGACATCTAGATGCATTTGTAGATTGTATCTGTCGTGAGTGGGCTGAATTCTGAATCAAGTGAAGGCAGAGTACCTGTCTAGCATAAACAAGCTGACAAACGCTCGCTGGAAACACTTGCGTGTCGGCCTCAAATGAATTCAGATTATGAAATAGCAATGTGACTGCCAAAGAACGTATGGTGATGAGGCAACTTCAGATCAGCTGCTATAGTGGCTGACTCATTGAATTTGGTGGCATGCATTAAAGTGTATCACTTTGCATCACTGTGATGTGAAATATCAAACACGTGATATTAAACACAGCCAGCATCAGGAGAAGATCAGCTTAAAGTGAGGGGGGAAGGAAGCTGATTTTAGACACTCTTGTGACTCCTGTAGTCACAAGAGTTACCAACAGAACAACATCAGGCTTACTGCCTACCACAAACTGTAAAAATATTCTCCTTCATCTAAAACCCCCCTCCACTAAAAAAATAAGAAACTTGGCAGTCACTCACCTACAGCCTTCAGAGAGGCGTACTTGTTGAGATCCTTGTTCTGCTGCTGCTGCTGCTGCTGATGGAGCTGTTGCTGTTGCTGCTGCTGCTCATATACGTGAGACAGCTGGCCGAGGGCAGGGTAAGGGTGCTGCTGGCCCATGTTTGAAACCGGTCCCAGGTTGTTGTTAATCTGGCCACCCTCTGTGAACAGGGACACGAGACAGCACAAGGTTACAATAACATTTAAAGCTCCAGTCCAGCACCAGAGGAGCTCTCGCTGGTCAAATGATCTGTGAAAGGGCAGCTTTCATTCACATTTTCCAGCATCTACTTACATAGCATAACTTCTTTTTAAAATTATTATTATAATACATGATTTCTTGACTGAGATATTTTGTGCCTTGCTCTAATATATACACATTTCTATCTTTTGGGATTTTACTAGTAAATTTGCATGACACGCTTTTGCATTTATGTCTTTATTAGTCCAGAGAATTTCTTTGCACATCTGATGAATTTGTCTAAATCTGCCAGTTGGTTTGTGCAAGTCCTCTCAGAGGTCCTTCATGTAGCTACACACCATGATTCAGGTACTGTGTGAAGAACAGTCTGTCTCAGAACTGCTTTAATAATGTAATGTCTTGACCAAGGGTGTCAAACATAAGGCTTGGGGGTCAGATAGGGCACAGCACAGGTTAAAATCTGGCCCCCTGAAGAGATTTGGAAAATGTGAATGAGGGTCTAACTTTGGGCTTTAAAATGCATTTTAATGAGTTTCACAGCTTTGCCTACTGACAAAGACCTCCCCCATCTCCATTCATGCTCGCTCAAAGTTGTCTGTAATAGATAAACAGTAAATTGACAGAGACGTTGCTGTTTTTTTACAATCTACTACATAAATTTCTCCTTTTTAGAATGGGTCCACAAGATTAAAAATGAACAAAACAAAAAAAAAATGAAAGTGTTTGTGAATTTACCAAAATATTCTGTTTTATAACAACAAGACTACTAGAACTTTCTCTGTAATTTTATACATTTATTTCTTACAGCTTAAGCCCAAACAGTTGTGCTGATACATTTCTTTCATTTACTATAGCACCATTTCTGTATTTTGTAGGAAACTGAGACATACTGTTGGAATTGTGCTTCTTTATCATGTATTAAGGTATCTCAAGGATTAATGTGTAGGTCTGTTACTGTGAAGGTCAGTTTCACTGGTCCAGCTGAATGTCAGCTGAATGTGGCTCACAGTGTAAAATGAGTTTGATATCTCTGATGTAGACTATAGGATTGAAAGTTTTTCAGTGAGGGCAAAGTTCCTTAAAGGAAATATAACAAGCATTTATCAGTACCTGTAGACTTTTTTTTTTTTACCATAAAAAAGCTTTTCCTATTTCATATCATTTGACTATATTTCAAATGCCAACCCTCCACAATAATTCGATTTTGTGTATTTCAGCATATTCTCTAAATCAGCACAGATTTACCAACTGGTGCTCACCAGGTGGTTGCTAACCGGTCTCTACGCCTTTGTGACTGCAGCCTGAGTCACATCAGTAAGACATTTGTTTCTTTTTAGATTTCTGAGTGATTATATATTAGATGTAAATGAGCTGAAATCACAGCACAACTGTTGTCCTTCGAAAGCAACAGGCATCATTTTTAATGGGATGCTTTTGCAGCCAACAGAACTGCATTTGTTGTTCTTTGTTTATGACTGAGACATTTTAGAGTTAGAGTTTGCAGAAGTGGGTCTAGCTAGGGAATATCGACTGTGTAGCTGCATCTAGATTTAAGCAAAGCAGTTGCTCTGTGTTTGTTAGTTAGAGTGTGCTAAACTAAGCATTAGGCAGGCTTTATATCAGTTTGCTAGACTGTAATGTCGACAGGGTATAAGAAGATGGACTGGACAACTTTGACATATTAGACTCAGCTCACTTTGCTATTTCCTTAAAAAAGAAAAGAAAGGGGAAAAAAGGGTGGAGAGATTAATGCTGCCACCTTAACAACCTACACAACAAACATAGACAACCCATTTGAAACGACACCATGAACCGCTATATCTAAGAACAACAAACCCAAAGTACATGCATAGTATATTTGTTCTTCTCAAGTTTTAAGTGAGCCTCACGAGCTGATGATGACCTACTTCTGTTCCTAAGAGACATAATTTATATAAAGACCAGACGACATCCCAAGCTCTGACATGCACATGCTCCAAAATCAGTGTCCTCCTCAGTCAAGCTGGTACGAATATTACCAGAATATTTAACACGGGCATGGCTGTTCCTACTTAACATTTTCAATACCAAATTGTATGACTTCATTTTACTTATAATTACTTCTCTTGTATTCAGCTGAGGGAGCACAGTCACCTTTCTGGACCAGCCTAGACCCCCGGGGCCACCCATAATGCAGAGAGTGAATGCAGATAAGTAATGGAAGAAAAATTCTGTAAATTTCCTAAAACATGAGAAAAAGCTTTTAAAGTACAATAATAGCATTTAAAAGAGGTTCATGAAAGAACAAAGTTCTCAGTTAAACTCAGTTTAAAAGACAAATATAATGAGATTTTTTTTTTTTAATGCAGGGATTAGGCTTTTTTGTTTACACTGTATTTTTTATTTTTTTACATGCTTAAAGTCATTCGCTCAATTGCATATTATTATTTTAAGTGTTTCAAATTTCAACCATTTATCCGTTATTATCAGCCAACTACATATCCCTTATTTTTAGTTCGCCAAATTAAACATTTATCTATTACCTTTAATTAACTTCAATTTAACAATTTGTTCGGTTAAGTATGACTCACTAATCTCTTCATAAATCCTGTGGCAACTTTTAGCACTTCTTCTCACTGTTGCTATATTGCACAGTAGTATGTGACTGTATTTCCCTTATTTATTTATTGCTTAATACTTATGGTGTAGGAAGTAGCAGATGTCTTATATTAATTACAGTATTGCAGAATTGGCTAAGTGTAATGGCTTCCTCTAATTAAATAAGTGATAATTAGATTTCAGAAGATGTGCAGTGGGTTGAGAAATGGGCAACTGCTCTACCAGAGCTGCACAGTCTGACTTTAAACTGCAGCCGAATGTTAAAACATAATATGGGAATTGTTCTCTCGCTGCACTGAGCCTGACAGATAATTGCAAATTCCTGTTACTGAAGAAGTCGAAGGTATACTTACTAAGTGAATACATTCTCTTAAAAGCCCCAATGCTGTCACTTGATAATTTGAGAAGGAAAGTAAACGTTACGAGACAAGAGAGCAAGAGTGAGGAATTAGAGAGTGGAAAAAGTGAAATGCGGTTGGTGAGGACACGTGAGGAGAAAAGAGAGAAAACGCCTGAATTGATGCTGACAGAGATATGAGGGTGGTTTGTGAATATTGAAAGAAGCTAGACACAAAAAAAGAACATCATTAAGGTAAAAAACACAATGCAAATAGACAAGGAAAAGATAGATATTCCCAAGTCCTCCTCTCACTTTTCTTTTAGCGCCTCTTAAAGGTGCTCATACAGAGGGTCTTGTGTTTCAACACAGCAAACGGAGGTGGGGAAACTGTGAAGCCTCAGCCCGACAACATCGATTTCCTCAGTCATTTTCTCCCTGTTTCATCTCGTCGTCGAGGTTTCGAGTCACGGGGTGAGCTCAAAGTCCTTAAAATCTGCACAGCTCAATTGTCGAGGCGAAGCAAGTTCTCTTCTTACTAATTAAACACTTAAGCCCTGGTGCTGGCTCAAACCGCACGCACACTTAACAGACACTGTGACTGACAAGGTACGGTGAGAGTGGAGACAATTAAAAAGAGCATCAAAGTGAGAGCCAGTGTGAGGCCTTGTAGAAAAGAAAAAAAAAAGACTAAGACACGAGATTCCTTGATGTGATGAAATGTCCCACGGTGTTGTGTGAAATTAAAAAGGACCCACATCCTAGTTTGGATAGATAACGGTGGCCTGGAAAATGCACGGTTGAGTCATTTTCTGAGAAATTTATTGGACTTGCCAAACACACAGATGACGATGATGTGCTTGTCGGTTAAATACTTTGGGATTTAGTGTAAGGGTTCGGCAATGCGGGTTCACTTAAGGCGACATGACTTTCATTGCAAAAAATGAGACTGTGGTGGGCGGGAGGGGTAAGTGGGTAAAAACTGTGAGGAAGAGAAGGAGAGAGACAACCATGACTAAGGTAGAAACAGCACCGAAAACAGCACTGAGTTATGATCCGAAGCGCTCTCCCTCTCAAGATAAAAGCTGGTATGCTGTTTTATTTTTCATGTGAGGCTGGCATGAGGTCACTAATTTTCTCATTTCATAATGGATTTTGTCTAGCTGAGGAGCACATTTGTAAACTTCAATACCCCATCAAAGTACAGGTGCACCTCCCCTCTGCCATGAGCACATTCACTACAAGTCCACAAAACAATCATACAAATGACTAAATCACATGATTCTAAAATTGCGATTGTATGTAAATGCTTTGGTTTACTTAATTAAATTTTATTTATACATGCTGCCATTTAACAACAGCTGCCTCGTGTGGCTTGTAAGATAAAGACCTTAAAATTTTACAGAGGGAACTCCAACCTCAGACATTCCCCTATGAGCAAGCACTTAGCAACAGTGTGGAAGAAGAACTCTCTTTTAACAGGAACCAGAACAGGGAGGTGCAGCCATCTGCCACAGCCAGCTGGGGGATGAGGAGAAAGGATGAAAAAGCAGAGAGAGCAGACATTCAGTGGTGACATTTATGGAGTTATGGAGAAGTGCTCAGTGCATCATGGAACATGCAATGGCATAACTTATGGCCGCAGTATATCTGCTATGTTGGTTGCTTCACATGCTGCCAGTAACGTAATCTCACATTCATGTCCATTCACGTTCGTTGTTATAGCTCAGGTAGCTGCTGCAGTATTCTCCTGAACAATAGGCGTCGCACTGTTAAAGGAAGTGAAGAAGTCAAAGCCAGAAATAAGGAAATTGCCAAGTCACATCTTCTCAAAGTGTTGAAACATCTCCCTCTGTACAATCTGTGACTCTCTGAGCTTCGTTACTGATATATTCTTAACTGGTGGTAAACAGTCACTAGTGTCTTCATCTCAGCTCAAGTCATGTGACAAAAATTGAAAGGTGCACAAGTGGCAGAAACACTGGCTAGTGGCAGTGGCCTTGAAGTCACTTTAATGTCACGGTATCATTCACAAACATCACATTGCAGGTATAAAAAGCCTTAGTGGATGATTCACGGTCACGTGAGCCAGCTTTAACTATAAGCATCATCAAAATGTCAATTTTAAGCTTGCTCTTAAATGTAAGAGCCAGTGTCTCTCTCCTCATGCCTAACTGGGAGCTGGTTCCGCAGCCTCCCATTTTACTTTTGGAAATTCTAGCAACAGCAAGTAACCCGGGAGTCTGAGAGCAAAGTGGGATAATACTAGCATAATATTGTATTCTGCTCCCATTCATTCATCTCCCTATCGCAGTTTGTGGGAACAGGTCTTATTGTGACTTTTAATTTATACACATTTAGAGTTTGCATGACCGCACATGTGATTAATTGTTGTTACTTTGAATTGCACTGTGGCAGCAACAAGAGCATCATATGCCATATTTTTTTTTCATATTTTGCTAACTGACGCTTGCTGAAGTAATTATTACTAGTTCCTATTTACTGTGTACAAACTAAAGGAATGACAGCAGGATTAACTTGACACTGAAGAGCTCTTTAAAACAGGATGATACTCTTGCATTTCCACTGCCATCCCATAAAGTCTTTTATGAGAAATTAAACCTGTCTCAAAACCAGGCTCACAGGGTGGAAGCTTGCATTAGGATTTCATCATTATGACTGTTTACTTGCAAGAAAATATCTGCCTTTATAGGGAGCTACCTTGCCTCATTCAAGAAAATGAATAAATAAACATTTATCTATTATACAGTGCTGCTATGATAGATCCCATTATTATTCTCTCCTAGTTTACTGTGAAACAGCATGCATCACAATCAAACCCTCTCATCCTTGACTTATGATCTTAGTGAAAAAGAACACACACATGAACCTCAGAAACAAACCAGGCACCCAGGTGACATCATCACACTGTGATCCCATTCACCAGGATGACTGACAGCTGTCACCAGGATGTCTGTCAGGATGATAAAAGGGGATGCAGTGGGAGTCTGGTGGTGTGGTCACAGTGGTTCACCAAGCTGATCCAAAGCAAACTGATTCTCAGAGGTCACGACAGACTTTTACTACCAGTGACAGACAGTTTTTTTTCCTCCCCCTGCTGCTCAGAGATTTACCAAATGTTAACGCAACCAAAACCTACAAAGAAATGAGAATAAATCAGATGCAGTTGGAAATCAACAATGTAAATTGGGAAAAATCTTGCAGTATTTTTACTGAACTAACTCACGACTCACGACTATATATTTTCATATATATGTCTTGAAAAAGACATATATATGAAAAATTGATGTTAAAGTTACCTCAAGCTGGAAGCACAAATAGAGGATATTAGAGATTACGAAAAAGGCCAGGAGACAAAGTATGTTTATCTAAAAGTAGAAAGATTAGAATGATGGTGGTGCCAGAGGAATAAAACTATTTTATACTCATTTTACCATGTGGAAACAGCATGCATCACACCAGTGGGTAATGGTAAATAGCACATGCATGTAGGCAGACATGGTCACAGTTGATTGCAAAATCTGCAGCTTGAATACAATTAGTAGGAAATGCAGAGGACATGCTGAATAAACTGCTACCACAATCAATAACCTTTTAATGAGTTAACAGCCTATTATTTGACCAATTTATACAGTGAAAATAGAAGATTCAAGAGGGCTTTTTATGCTTAAAATGGTTACATTCAAAACTACATTTTAATTTTAAAAGAAAGAAGAAATAGGTCTTTAATTTGAACTAAAATAGCAGACTGTAATTTAGTCTCAAACCTGCCTTTTACACTGGGAAATGAATTATTGCACAATTGGCAAGTCTTCCCACTGTCATAATGTAAATATATAAATAACTAAAAACCCTCCATGGTGTCTGAAGTAGCCAATTTGGATGCTAATGAAAGTATTTATTGTTAACTTTGGTCATAATCCTGTATGGGGATGTAATCCTCTCCTGGAGCTTTTACTCTAGTAGCAAAAACAGAAAACATATGCTTCCCTATTCATTTTACTGGTGCTCTGTTGTAGGTGGCTCACCATTGACCAAAAGAACACAGAAATGCCTTGCTGCTGCCACGTGTTACTACCCTGTGTGTGTGAGGAAGAGGAAAGGATCAAGTGAAATATATCTTTCTGTAAAACGCTGTTGAAAAAAATATCATATGAAAATATTATATGATAACAAGGAAAACTATTTAATCATTGAATAAAAGAATGCACTATAGCCATGAATCGCGTTAGGTATTTGCTTCTTTGCTTGTGACCTTTTTTTAATTACATTTTCGAATATTTTATGCTTGTGTTTTCCTTCAAATGCCCACTTTTATGGGTATAGATAAAAGCCTGCTTTCTGCCAGCGTATGTGAAAATGAATTTAGTTACACTTTGGGCGTCTCAGTAGAAGTGATATCTAGCACTTTTTTGTTATTTAGCAATAATCAGTCACATTTAATGACAACAATGCTAAGACCAAGAGCTTTTGTTTGTTTTTTAGCCCTAAGGAAGTAATTTTTGAAACCAAGCAGCAATCTTCAGCACCTAAGTGCCGCAACAAAGCCAGCTTTAAGTGGCCTTGAGGTTAGCTTAATCTAAGGTAGCTGTTACAC
>VURO01017225.1:4070-14191 GCA_015108175.1 Pelvicachromis taeniatus
AAAAAAAAAAAAAATAAAAAAAAATAAAAAAAAAAAAAAAAAAAAAAATTTTGAAAAAAAAAAAAAAAAAAAAAAAAAAAAAACAGTATAGGACACACATACCTAGGACACACATACCTTTGGATAGGTAAGTTCCCTATCCAAAGGTATGTGGTTTGGAAAGATGGACCAGTAAAATGTCCTATAATGAGTGTATTGTCAGGCTAATACTTGGAAGTATCAATTTCAGGTTATATTGGCTACACTGCACTGTATGGGAATAATTAGATCTTTCCAGTTTGTTTAAAGCATCTAATGGTGATGCAAAAAATAACTTTCCAGTCAGTCCTGATGATGTTTATTCTTAACTGAGATCAAACACTGAAAGTCATACACATATTGATGGTAAAGAAAAAAAGGAAGCAAATACTCTTACTTGAAAAGTAGTAATAGCAAATGGTTAATGGCCCATACTTATATGGTGCTTTATATTCTTTGGTAGGTAGCACAAAGCATTTTACAATGTGTTTTTATTCACACACAAACATAATGAAGCCAAGCAGTCATACAAAGTACTTACCAACTACAAGGAGCTTGTTTGAAGATGGCTGAATCCTGCTGTGCACTACATATGAGAAAGAACAACTGTGGAAATTGTCTATCTGTGACTCACCTGAAGCAGTTAAAGTTCATGTCTAAAAACAGTTTAGTTCAACTGAATACAGTTGGCCTTGTTACGAGTAAAAACAGCATCTGCATTGGTTGCAGTATTAGAGGTGCACTTTCAGAGAAGAAATAAAATGAGTGTGACTGAAATGATGTTCTGGCTTTTAGCCATTGAGAAATATAAGTAACCTTAGTTACTTATTATATCTAAACTTGAAATAAAGATTGGTATTCTTGCGTTTATTTTATTTGGCCTGGACTACAGGCAAAGCCACTATGGGTTTGTTCACAGAATATCCAAGTAGGCTCCTTGTAAGCTAGCCTGTGTTGGGGCATTTTTGGGCACTCAAGCAGGAATTCTGTGGGTAATCCACAGTGGGCTGCCCACAGGGAGCATAAATAAATCAGAGTTACTTTCATGCAGAAAATCCATATGTCTCATCATGTTGATATCTGTTTGATGTTGTCATATTAGTCTTTCTGATTGAGCGCTATCCTTTTGTAAACCGCTTGATCGAGCCTTTTAATAGGTTTTTGTTTTTTTCACATGCCTTTGCAAACTTTCACATTACAGACCTGAAGGAGGTGGGGGAAGAATGTGACTTCTTTTTTCAAGTCACATACCTGTATTATTGTCTACCAGTGGCATTCCATCTGGGCAAGCAAAGCATACACTGCTTGCCCATTGAAATTTTAAAATAGGTATCAGTTGAAACCATGTATCTCAGATGTATTATATTTCATTCCATAAACACCATTTTTATCTTTTTGCAACATACTTTAATTTACTCATATCTTAATGCTCCAGTTGGCTTTTTTTCTTTCTTTCTGGAAGCAGGCTTAGCTCTGAAGATCATAGACAGTATAAAACATGGACATAGCTTCTGGTTTGGAAAATTGAAGCCAGTGCAAAAGTGGCTTAAACCTTCATTTTATGTGAAATTCGCCAGATGGTGATAGCTGGGGTTACAAAAAGACTCCCTGTCCTTTAGGTGTCTATGGGAAAATAACTTTCTGTAAGTGCTTTACTGTTAAGTCAGTGGTCATCCTTTTTGAGACATATTGAATAAAATAAGGTTTGTTACGTTTGTTAAAATATTGGCCTTAAAATGTCTTATCCATGGAATGGTCATTGTCTAATGCATTGTGATTGACAAGTTGTTGTGCTTTATTTCTGTGGCATCAAATTCACTAAGCAGCAGTTTAGAACTTTCAGAACGGACGTAAGATGCTGACAGATCTTCACATTCAGTCTTTTATAGCTTAAATATTTACACTAGGCCAAAGACAATGTCATTATAGGTAAAGGTTTTGTCATCTATAATCTTATTCTCTTCTGATGAGAAACTGAATCTGCATCATCTCAAAAATGACAAAAACTGTATAACAGTTATGTAATATCTGTCACAACAGCTCAGTAATGAGAACCATTATTTGCAGAACATCGGTGAAACCACATGTTTCCCAGTACAAAGCAAGAAAATCGTTTTTTCTGCGTACAATGCAGGGATCAATTAAACCAGTGACGCTGTTATGCTGTGAATGCGTCAACAGCAACAGAGTATTGTCAGACACTTATAAAGGGATTCGGTCTCAGAGTAGGCTGTAGCAATTTCCTGATTTCCCAACTCTAAACATGAACATATGAGCTAATACTCCTTTTTTTCCCTCTTCCCCTCTCTTTCTTGCTCTAGCCTTTAGCACTTGCCTCCTTGTGTTACACTTTCCTGTCGCTCCGGCCACCTTCCATTTCTATCTTTGTCGTTTTTTGGGGGGGTTTTATTTTAACTTTTTTTCTGGCTGAGAGAGGAGATAACTTCAATTCCAAACACTGCAGACTAAAAACAAACCCATTTCGTCACAATGAAAACAAACCACCTTTTCTTCTTTTTTCCTCTCTCCTTTACTGTTTTCTCCCCCTCTCTCCTTTTTAGCCACAGTAAAAATAAACTACTCTGTCTTTATTTATTTTACAAAGGAAGACTCGACCACCACAGAGTTTCCTCTGGGTCATTTAAACCTTAGCCTTCTTAATTTCCCTGTTAGAACAACTTAATCTGATACCTCACACTGCTAATTGGTGGCATGCAAATGTGTCACTGAACCAATTAGATGTCAATATCCAGATCTACCATGCCATTTTTGGAGATTATGCTTTACTGAAATTCTATACCGTGTACCAGAGTGATCTCTTGTCTTAAATAATGATGTTAAAACATCACATGATCATTATGCTCAGTGACATGTCAAAAAATATTGAAATCATTGCAGAAATTTAGCAGGAATCGGTTCTGGAAAGGGTGACACATTATTGATGCCTCTTATATCCATGTATGTGGTCACACGGAAAGCCAAAGCCTTGCATGGGAGACTGGTGATAGGTTTACATGTGGGTGTGTTATGGCCAAACATGTGAGGTTGTTTCAGTAAGTGTTAATGATCCAAGAGTTTCAGGACACACTCGGCTCACTCATTTTGGCTTCAGAGGATTAAAGAACTCAACAGTTGCTGTGGTTACACAAGCCAAATGTTTCCTGTCCAGACATAATTGATGAGTACCACCATCAATGTATTTACACGAGTGCTGGATAAAATAATGGGATAAGGTGTCTTGTTTACATATTCTGCATGAGATTCTAAGTCCAGTGTACATAGAAATCAGCCTTCGCTGGAGTACTGCTGAGCACCTGTGTGTATGTGCTTCCTTACACAAAAATGAGAAAAAGAAAGACGCAAACACAAAAACACCCAATAATACAGTTATTTAAAAACCTATATAGGTCACATGTTTACAAAGCCTCTCTTTTGTTGTAGAGAAAAAAAAATGAAGATGAACTTTTGCGATATTCCGAGTTACTTTTGCGATATCCCGAGTTACTTTTGCGAGATCCCAAGTTACTTTTGTGAGATCCAGCAAAGGGTTTTGAGAGATCTCGCAAAATTTACTCGGGATCTCGCTTTTGAGTTACTTTTGTGAGATCCCACAAAAGTTCATCTTCATCATTTTTCTCCAATGTCCCTTGCAGGGTTCTGTAGCTGTTCAAGTACAGTCATGCTCACTTTCATTTGTCCAGGATTTAAACACACCACAGTGATACTCATGATAACTTACATGATGCAAGCTTTTCTGACTGGGGTCATGCATACTTAAATATATATTCCATTAACTACTGGAATAAAAGTGCTTAGCTAAACTAAATTGCTTGGTATAAAAAGTAGCCATAAATATGAAGACATTAATAGAATATTGTGCAATGAAAACCAAACATACAAATAAAACTGCTAAATATTTGTTACTCTAGACATTATTTTCAATATTTTGTCGGCACTTTTAGTGCTTTTGATGTTTACTTTTGTCCTCTAAACCACAAGTTAGGAAAGCTATTTAAATTCTAATTAGCAGTCTTTGTTTTTTAAATTTTCATGGGTTTTTTAAAGGCCACTTCCTTTAATTTTTCCTCTTAAGTTTGTGTTTGATTAAATCTATGTTTTGAAGCAGCATAGCAAAGTTACTCTATATCCCTCATTTCCAAATAGTTTAGTAAATAAAGTAGTTCTAATATTTTTCTGTTGGTTGGAGAATCAAACCGCCAATGAAAACTTTGAAGGTGGGATTAACAGTACACGCATTGTGTTCATGCACCAATCTGTATCCATGATCAATATGCATAATAATAGGAACAAGAGAAAATGATATCAACAGACCAAAGTCTGGAAATGCAAATCAAACAAACACAATTTTTTAATCAATACAATTGCGTTGATTTCAAATTGTCCAAGTGAGAGACATATTATTTTTCTTGCTATACTGGCTTATCATTGGAAAAATACAACAGAACAGCCTTGATCCAAAGTATAAATCGCAGTGTGACTTGTCAGCAAAGAAACAACAGAGACTCAGTGTGTTATTTGCCTGGAGTCGGAGCCATCCATCTCAGCTGATGGAAGAGTTAAAGGACAGTAAAACGTGGTGATGTACTGGATTACACTATAACAACATGGTCCTGTGGTTTCTCTGTTTATTCACTGTAAATGCAGCTAATGTCTTTCTTTAAATGCAACGTCTCTGCTCAATCCGTCTTTGCTGCTTACCTCACATCCTCTGTCATCTTCTTTTATTCTGTCTCATCAGCAGCTCTTTGAATTTCTTACTTTTGTATTAATCTTTCTTCCTTAATGTTTGGTTCTAATCGTCTTATGCAGGAGCTCCCAAATTGATTTCTCTCAGCTATCCCATCGCCTCGTTCTCAAACACATTGCCAACTCAACTCCGTTCTCTGTCTGCGGCCATTATATCATCATCATCATGTACATACAACATGGCACACTGTTCGAAAGTAGAGCTTGAATTGTGTTAGGAAAAGACAGACTACCTTTTGTCTTGTAAAATCACTACCAGGTTGTTTCCAGTAGGTTAGCCAGGTCTTTGCTTGGGTGATAAACAGCCCAGTCACCTCTTCTTCTCCCTTCCCAGAACCCCATTTACTTTGACTCTTTTTTTCTTTTACTAAGTTGCTAATCATTAATCACTGTTTGATTGTTTCTTCTTTGGAAGTATCATTGCCACTTGTTTCTTTATGTATCTTTGTCCTTTGCTTTGTTAGCCGTTTGTTAGTGAAAGGATCTGTTAGTCCTGTTCCCTGTGTACACAGGGCTAAATATTACCATTGTCTCATTTATGTTCTTTCCCACAACAGAGAGTTAAATATGCCAAGGCAATATGTTTTACAATTGGTGCTCTGAAAGGCTTCTTTTCTATTCAGGACACTGACGATGCACTGAATAGGAAAAGGATGGTTGGATCACCAACCCTGTGATGACAGCATGGTAAATAGGCAATGCATGTAAAATAAGAATAGGATGTGTCTCACTGTGTGTGAGTATTTGTGTGTGTTTTTAGTACACATTTCCAGGAATATCTGGACAGAGAGCCTTTTCATTTGTGTGTCATGTGTGAGCATTCAAATAGAGATAGTGGGTCTGTGGTGTGTCATTTTGCCTAAAAAAATTAAGAACACATTGGCTAAAATGTGTGTATGCGTGCATGTGCATGTGTGTATTTGTGAGAAAAACTAGTAGACAGCCTCCCTAGCAACATCTGGCCATGCATCCTTTATTGCTCCTTTCGCACAAAGAAAGACAGTATTGTATGAAGGCAATTAGCCTAACACACACAAACATCCTGCAGCATAGCATGTGTGTGTGATTGACCCGCACTGATGTACACATACATGGTTGTGTTTAAGCAGGCGGATTAGTGTGCAGCGCAGCAAGACCATGCATTATTTCATTAATTATATTAACATATCACTTCTTTGATCACTACAGCAAGACTTTGAAGAATCGCGGAAAGTCTTATGAAAACACACTTCTCTGATTACTGCCAGTATTACATTATACATCATTAGATGTGCCAGAGATCCTAGTGGTCCAAAATCAAACACCAACAGAGAGGGTTTAAAGAGAAAGTTATCTTAAATAGTCTAGATGAAAGGGTGTTATTAATCACCACACAGCAGCAATTTACCAAAACTGTCTTGAAATTGCCGAACTAAACTGCTTTTTAACAGCTCTGAGTTTATGCCGTACCTGTCGTCCTGACAACAGTGACCCATGGTTAGCGTATGACATCATTGCTGGCTCTAATTAGGCTGCAGGGGAAAATCCCTTGCTTTCAGCCCAAAAAGACCACCACGCTCCATCAGCTATCTAGCCTTCTAGGAAACACTCAGTGTTTGGGTGGAAACTTGTGCACACATGGCTAACAGACTGATGCAAATGAACGCAGATATGCAAAACCAAATAAACATGAGTATAGATACTACTAAAAGCTTACATAGCTAAACCTCAATATCTGCATATCTGGATGCTGCAATATTTACATGCATTTTTATTTGCATTTCTGATCATGCAGACACACACTTGCACATATCACATTCGCTAGCACACATACACAGAACAACAGCTGTGAACAGACTGAGCCAAATTACAAATTGTCCCACAAAACAGTATATGCTCTCACTTCTTCAAATCTTCCAAAGAGTTTGAACAGAACCAAAACATGCCTGCTTCGCTACATATGCACAACACATCGGTTCTATAGACCTTTACTGTTCTTATGAACAGAAATTGCTCCTTAACAAGTAACATTTAAAAAAATGCACGATTTCTTTGTTTGTTTTTTTCTTTCAGATTGTAATTGAGGTCAGTTTGCCCACATATTTGCATATGGTTAAAATACATTTGTACAATAGCTCCAGATGTCAAAGATTAGTCAACAGGCAGACGTTTTTTATTACCCTTTACTTCCCAAAAATGGTGCAAATGAAGATTTATTTTGCAGAGATGCTAAGAAAAATATTCAGGAATGCAGTGGCAACACTTAGCCAGCTACAAGCCACATAAACAGGAACAAAAAGAAGAATATGAGTTAATAAGTCTCTGAGCAACTTGGCACGTTTGATGATTCAGCTGTCCTTTAGATGCACATTGTGCAAGTTTTAGTGACCATACATGCAAGCAAGTGGATGCTGCTCAAAATGCAAAATCGCCCTCATTGATATCACCCAGTGGGAAAATGAACTGTTGCCCACTTGGAACATGAACCAGAGCAAACAGGGGTGTAACCTTGTAATGCATCAAGGCGTGACTCCATCAGGGTGTGGTCCCTCCATCACGTTGTCAATATAACTGCACGTGTCAAGTGAGCAAGTGTGTGTGTCTCAAATCTGTGAGTTGCATTGTGGTTGGAAAGAAAAGAAAGAACAGGTGAAAAAAAGAAGAACATATGAGATAAAAACAAGATAAACACAATGAATAAGCCCTTAAATGAAATTGGACCAAAAAGAAGATTATGTTTATATGCTGGTAAAAAGAATTTGTTGACCATGGGAGTAAAATGTATCTTATGTAAGCTTGAAGGCTGGCAAATGTCAGACCTTTCCTTTAAGTAGAAAAGCACAAATGTTTTAGGCCAAGCTCTGATCACGTTGAGTGCAGCAGGACCAAAATACATCTCCAACATTTTTACTAACTGCTGCACTAACATAGGCCTCTTGTCTCTTCCCATTTGTGTCTATAACACAGGTTAATTGTTGGACAAGCAGTGGTTTGGTGATAGGATAGGTTTGGGCAGTTTTTATTTAAGTTGAAGGAAAATGTGAGGTTATGGTAAAATTTAAATAAGAGGAACTGTTCTGAAAAGACCAAATTTCAAATGGTATCATTTCCCTATGTAAATATTATGGCTTTACATATGTGCTTTGGGAGCATTTGCTGAAATAGGTGATGCACTGTTAATGGTCATCTAGTTAAAAGCAAACCTGCTGGTCATAAAGTATTACTTGCAAAGAAGCACAGTCATTTGATTTAAAATGGCAAAATTTGAAAGTCAGTGGAAGTTGACAATGTTGGTGTAGTAATTTTCATTAAAAATGCAGATGTGGTTTAACGTGAATCAGTTTATCATTTAATCTCAGCCTCAAAGCAATTTAGAATTACAAAAATTTGAAAGAAAAGTGTCTTCCGTGCAACAAAACTGACTGCAGTCATGAAACGTTTCTGTCACTCAGAAACGTGCACATTAAATGCTGTCACCCCCTTTTTATTCTATGATGCCATTCTTCTTCAGGCAGGGCTGTTCCTTTGGCTAATCACTCCCATGAGATCACTTCAAAGCCAGCTGAAACCTACTGAAAACTGTCTGTTGATGGAGACTGGGTCAAAGTGACACACATACACAACATTTACACAACCCGGCAAGCGTGCCCCGACACACGCAGTCAAATGCTTGGAGCACAGAGTGCGTTTTGTCTCTGTTGCCAGCTGACATCACCTTTTTATGAAGTGCACCCTGTTTTACACTGGCTAGGTCCTTGTGTGGATCAGACTGAGCTGTGAATTGGGTCAGGCTGAAAGTAATACTGCTGAAGGGAGGAATATGGGAAGGAAAACTGAAGTTGTGAATAAGAGTATGTAATCAGACCTGAAGTTGGGGTATTTTAGGTCTGGGGTAGTATAGGTTAGACCAGATGTTATTAGCCTAGGTAGAGCATCTTAAGCTCTAGATGGGATTGATTTAGTGGTGGAAAGGGGGAGGCTCAGGTTCTGGCTTTAAGCAGTTAGAGCAAATATGGGTAGTTTTAGAGCTCAAGGATAGGACCTCAAAGGGGAGAGTTGCTCCTGAGGTCTGGATCATTAGATCTGGTTTGACCCTGACCTTGTTGGATATAATTATAAAGCGAAAGTGAAAAGAGAACTACAAAGGTAAAGAACCAGCAAGTTCACTAATTGTATTTGATTTATAGTGGGCTCTGACTTCATTATAGACAGCTCTTCCTGGAGAGGGAAGGAGTTTTATTGGCATCCTATTCAGCCTTTTTTTTTTTTTTTTCCAGTTGGAGTTAAACCAGCAAACTGTCCTACCTACCCTGCAGGACAGTCTGGGTAGGGAATGCTGGACCTGAGCTGGAGAAAGGATCCAAGACTCCTACTCCTGCCGCTACAGTTAGAAATTATCACATCATTGATCTCACTCATTTTACACAGCTAATCATGGCTCTGACAAGGGCATGGCACTGCAGTTGGAAGCCCATTGTATTGAGATAGACTTTTTCCAGCAGTGCTGAAGCAGGCGTTTCAAAGGATTAGACAAACCTTGTGGTGGGGTAGTATGTCTCTCGTACTTGAGCTACTCCCACCACACTAACTAAACAGATTTTTTTTTTTTCAGAATGCATCTGAGTGGGTAGCTGTGGGCATGTCTAACAGTGAATTTGATTGATAACCTCGTTCTCTGTGAGAAATTACAAGTTCTTCTTCTTCCAGTTTTCATAACATTTTTTCTGATGTCCCAAGTTTTTCCTATGCTAAATACTTCAATACAAGGTTAACCACAACATTGTTTGCAACCACTTAGCACAAAGGAAGTGAAACAGCATCAGCTTTTTCACAGCAGCCTGGATAAACATGTCCTGCTAATTATAGACAATTAAGTTAACGGTCTCTTTCATATGGCTCATATTTCGACTCTGTTCTGAAACGACATACAGGTAGAAACCTCATTATATTCTAGAGTGTTGCTGGTTCCATTCAGCTAATCATACAGCAGGACAGAGAAACTCTTCCATCAATCTATGTCCATCGTGGCTGAAGCCTAGTCTATGGGCAAAAGACAGAGTACACCCTGGGCAGGTCACCAGTCCATTTCAGATTACTTTATGATAGGGTCAGCTCTAGAGAGAAGAAAATGTTAAGCATAGCTGATAAAGATCTCCATCATCGAGGATTCAGGGTGTTTTTGTAATTGTCATTACCGTACATGCATGAGGTGAAATAAAATTTTGCACTCACTGTTTAAAGTCACCAAAATTGTACAAGAAAAATAAATATATGTACAGTGTAGTGCAAATAAGGAAAAGAAAAAGAAAAGAAAGGAGAAAAAAATATATATTCAATTCTTTTTTATATCCTTATAA
>VURO01017226.1:11003-19454 GCA_015108175.1 Pelvicachromis taeniatus
GCTTGAAAAGGACGATGTTGTCCTGCAGAGCTGACCGGAGGGGCCGAGCTACTCGTTTTCTCTCTGTTGTAACATTTGTGTGTGTGTGTGTGTGTGTGTGTGTCTCAGGATACCAGCAGGCTAACGTGGTCGTCCTGCCAAACCACCTCGCTGATGACTTCCATGCCTTCTGTCGCAGTAACCCCGCCCCCTTGCCGCTCCTTTATCGCAGCCAGTCAGGAGAGACTTCCTGTCTGCCTCTGGCTCAGCACGCTGACATCAGGTAGGACTTCCTGTCATTTAGACGTGCTGCTGCAGCTTTACGCTGATGATTTTAAATCGCAGAGCGCCGCTTTCACGCTCATTTCCCTTTGGGGGCGCTCCCTGTGAGGCGAGCCCATTGAGCCTAAAACCGTGATGTCATTCAATTATCGAGCCTCTGCGAACGGAGAGGAGCGAGGACGAAGAGACAGACGCTCCGAGATGAAGAGTACCGAGGGTTGGTAGTGTTGGACACCCCTCGGCCTGAACGGACGGGGCACTGTTGTCACGGCGCCGGTGCCGTGACACCACGGGTGCATCGACCAGGAGCCCGAGGGTTTCTTCTTTTTGTGCTCGATGCCTACGAAGGCCGGAGCTTTCTGAGCGCCTCTGCTCTGTATTTGGTGATGGAGTGTTGTGTGTTTCCTGTAGGACGGACATCTCGCAGTACTGCGTGTATGAGGAGGGTCGGCTGGTGAAGACCGTCTCCAGCCTGCAGGACGCACACAGGTCACGTTACACAGGGGCTCCTACAGCAGCTGCTGCGTTCACATTAAAGCACGCTCGACCAGCAGCTCCTGCATCCTGCCTCACCTGCTGGTTCCTGTAGCGTTACCCTCAGTCATCAGCCTCTCTTTACGTCGCAGGTCTCCACCTGGACAGCTGGCGGAGCGTCCTGGGTCGTGGTCAGACATGGTGTGCTTCTATCTGGGCTGCAGCTTTGGCTTTGAGGGCCGACTGAAAGAAGCCGGAGTCCCCGTCAGGAACGTGGAGCAGGGCAAGAACGTCAGCATGTACAGGGTACGCCGGGGGTCCCGGGGCACGCCGGGCGCCCCAGGGCACGCCGGGCATGCCGGCGCGCTGCTGTGTCGCTGACAGTGTGCAGCCCAGGCTGAAGCACTGTGGCTGCTGTGAAAGGAAGTCGTGTTTTCTCAGTATTGACTCATACATGCTTCTCCACCAGCTCATCAGTGTGTGTGTCTGTGTGTGTGTGTGTGTGTGTGTGTGTGTGTGTGTGTGCAGACTGCAGTTCCCTGTGTGCCTGCAGGAGCGTTCCGCTGCCCTCTGGTGGTCACGATGCGTCCCATCCCAGCTGCTCTGTTGGATGCAGCAGTGAAGGTCACTCATCACAACCCACTGGCACATGGAGCTCCTGTACACATAGGAGATCCAGGTACACACACACACACACACACACACCTGCAGCTCTTCTAACATCCAGCAGAGGCAGCAGTGAGTCAGTCCCCATAGACTCTCATGTTAAACGCTTCCAGCCTGTGTGGATCATTCTCCCTTCAGAACAACTGTTTTCATCAGATTAAGAATTAAAGTTTGCATAAATAGGGGCGTGGCCTCTGTGACTGACAGGTGGATGGTGACACAGGTGCTGTAGCTGCTAGCTGTCTGCTAGCTTCACCTCAGCTAACTGGGGTCTGAACAAAGCGCCGATGATGAGGCTTCAAAATGTGGAGTCCAGAATGCAGTGGGTGGTGTCACGAGTCCTCTGACCATCTTTTATATACAGTATGTGACTAAGCCCGTGTGTGTGTGTGTGTGTGTGTGTGTGTGTGTGTGTGTAGCTCTCCTCGGCATACAGGACCTGTCCAGGCCGGATTATGGTGATGCGGTGGAGCTGCAGCCTGGTGATGTCACAGTCTTTTGGGCGTGTGGCGTGACTGCGATTGAGGCGATCCTCAGCAGCAGTGAGGACTGTGATTGGCTGATACTGTGCTTACATCACATCCTGCAGAGGACCTGAACAGTTTGTCTCTTTCAGAGCCTCTGCTGGCCTTCAGTCACTCGCCCGGCTGCATGTTCCTCACCGACATTCTTGACTCTCCTTCCTCCACCGTGACTCCGCCCACTGAGACCAAACCCCATCCTGAGCTGACCCCCCTGTGCTTCCAGGTGTCCCAGAATCCCTCGCTGTACAGCCTGGTCTCTCAGGGGACGGCAGCAACGATCAGACAGCTGGAGGTGATGATCGGAGAAGATCCAGGTAGAAGGTCCAGGTTGCTGTTTTAGGAGCGAATAAGTGAGCTGATTAGATCTGCTGGAGCAGGTAGAGCCTCAGGAAGCTCCTCAGGTGCTTCAGGTGAGTCCATGGCTAAAGTTTAATCTGCAGGTTGGCAGAAAAACAAAGCGACCAGCACGAGAACCAGCTGTGGGTTCTCCACAGTTCTCTTCAATGTCAGCCGTGTGACCACAGACCACTGCTGCTTTTTATTATTGTGTGTCACAGAGGCCAAATATGTGGATGTACCAGGCACACAAAGTTCAACTTGTTTGTCCTCCTCCTCCTCGTCCTTGTCCTCCTCGTCCTTGTCGTCCTCCTCCTTGTCCTCCTCCTCCTTGTCCTCCTCTTCCTCTTCCTCCTCCCTGGGTTAAACCCTGCTGTGTGTTTGACAGATCCTGATGAAGACACAGTTTTTTTGGTTTTTCTGCCAGTTTACCTGAAGATTGAACTTTGGTGGTCCTTTCACCTGCAGCCAGAGCTCCTGAGGAGTTTCCTGAGGAGTCTCCTGAGGTTTTGCTCCTCCCTGCCCGTCTGAGCAGCACCCGTCAGGTCAGCGCTTCCTTTCCTTCTTTCTCCTGAACGTTTGTGTCTGTGCGTCTGCAGGTGAGCGAGGGATCAGAGCTTTATTCGTTCAGGATGAACTCCTGCGCTCCTGTCTGGCTCTATCCCATTCCTCCTCTGTTGCCATAACAACTGGCTTCCCGACACACTACATGCACAGGTACACACACACACACACAGTGCTGCTTCCTGGTTCTCAGCGTGACTCAGCGTTAGTGTTTGTGGCCGTGAGCTAAAGCTCAACATCAGATTATATCAGACTGTAAACAAATGATGGAGGCGGCATCAGAAGCTGCCTCCGTCATTTGTTTACAGTCTGTGAATCGGACCAAAGCGTAACTGATTCTCAACGTTGGCGTCTCCTCTTCAGCCCTCCCGATGAAACCGACGGCCCACCTGGAGCAATTGCCATGGCAACCATGCTGCTGTCTCTGGGGAAACAGGTGACCATGGTGACGGATCGCCGGGCGCTGGAGATGAACCGCGCCATCATTGATGAAGCAGTGAGGACAGGTGAGAGGTTTTAGTCTGTCCCGATGAGTTTTATTTAAGAATGCTCAGAATCAGGAAATAAAATCGGCCTTTCAAAATAAAGTGCAAGAAACTGTGATGTCACCCTCAGGAGTCCTAAAGGCTGCCATCCCACTGATCACGTTTGAAGACAGCGGTCCAGATGCTGCGCTGCACTTCCTGTGTCACCATGGAGACCCTAAGAAGCCCAGGTGAGCTGACGTGCGAGGCACCTCAGCAGGCGGGACTTGTTGGTCCGGCTGAGCTGTGCATGATGGGAAACGGCCCAGTTTACTAGTCGCAGTCAGTGATCAGGAGGGCGGGGCAGCTCTCTGTCACTCACAGACCTGCTCCGCCTCTGCTTTTATCTCTATTAGCATTAGCATGATGATGTCATGCAGGTGCTGCTGCATGTTCTAATGTGACACCGATGCCCGTTACCAGATTTGACCACCTGGTGGCGATAGAGCGCAGCGGCCGCGCTGCAGATGGGAACTACTACAACATGAGAGCAGTGAACATCAAGCACCTGGTAGATCCCGTGGACGACCTGTTCATCGCCGCCAAGCTCATACCTGGAATCGGCACCACAGGCGGGACCCCTCCCACCGTCTTATCATTACAGTCTAATAAAAGCAGCAGCCAATCACGACTCAGAGCTGGAGACTGAATGATGTGTGTGTGCAGGAATCGGTGATGGCGGGAACGAGCTGGGGATGGGGAAGGTGAAGGAGAAGGTGCAGAGCCTGATGCCCAAAGGCGGCCTGATCGCATGTGAGGTTCCTGCCGACCACGCCATCACCGCAGGTACGCCTCTGAACATCTGTTAGCGAGCAGCTCCACACAGATCATCAGTCAGCTCGCCGTGACCTCGTCTGCCATCTTAACCTGCTGTGACGATTTGAGCTGTTCTTCCTCTTTGATGAAGAACAGCTATGAAAACTGCAGCAGTGGGTCTAAAAGGTTTGGGCAGGTGGTCACAGTCCAAACAGCAGAGTGGGTGGAGCCAGCAGCAGGTGTATGCAGGTCAGATTGAACTGCTCCCTCTCCTCTGACCTCCTCCTCCTCCTGCAGGCGTGTCTAACTGGGGGGGCTACGCTGTGGCCTGCGGGCTCTACCTGCTCCACACCTGCCCAGCACATCTGCGCTACCTGAGGAAGGGGCTGGGACTGGAACCTGTGACCTCCACAGAGCAGCTGCAGGACTGGACCACTAACCTGCCGTCTGTGGAAAAGGTAACACACACACACATTCCTGTTTTGATGTCTTAGTGAGGACACTTAATTGACATAATGCTTTCCCTAGCTGCTTACGCTAACCATCAAAACTGAACCCTGACCTGACCCTGACCCTCAACCTGACCTGACCCTGACCCTCAACCTGACCTGACCCTGACCTAGCTGTAACCCATGTCTTCAAACTCGTGAGGACAGGCACTTTGTCCCATAAGTGACTGTTGGTCTCCACAAAGATGTGTAAACAGGTACACTCACCCTGAGTTATTAAGCTCCACCTGTGCTGCTGCAAACAGGGTGCAGCATGTGATCATCTTTAGGTTTCCCCCCACACCCTCATCTGGAGGCTCTGTGCCTGTAAAGATTCACAGCGTGATGCTAACGTGATGCTAACATGATGCTAACGTGATGCTAACGTGATGCTAATGTGACTTCATTAAATAAACTGTAGTTAATGTTGGCAGCTGACCTCATCTCCCTCTCTCCCTGGAAACCAGGAGGAGTCCTTTCTTTCTACTCTGGTCCGGTTTGGGATCCGAAGCGGGAAAACCGGCCACCTGGCCATGGAGGTGGATGGCCTGACCTTTCACCCCACCCACTCTGACATGATCACCAGACTGCTGGCGGTGACCCGAGGAGGGCGCAGCGCGTTTTAATCAGAATACGTCCTGAAGCATGGAAACAGAGGAAGGAGGAGAGGAGTGTGAGGGTGCCTTAGACGCTGCCTGGTTACCGTTCAGCCTTTCAACCCCCCCCCCGGCTCTGTGCTGTAATGAATGAATCACAGCTTAATTCTTCCGTTCGGGTTAAACATACACTCTGAGATGTATCGCTGCTCAGACGGGTGTGAGCAGGTGTTACTGCAGCACTCGTCATCGTCGATGAGGATGATGGGGGAGCATGTTTGGGTCGCGGCTGTGAGGGGCCCGTTCATGCACCACTAATCACTTTGTTGTGGAAGCGCCTCAGGCCGTTTCCTGCCAAGCCTTTACTCTTGGTGCTCCTGCAGATGGAAGGACGTCCACCTGGAGCTGCAGTGCTCGCAGCATGTCTCACACCCTTCATGATGCCACCTGTCAGTCAGAGGCCACGCCCCGTTAATACCAACTTTAAACCTTAGTACGATGTCATCAGGTGTTGTGAAGGAGAACACTGTAGAGACCAAACAGCTGGTGCACCAGGCTGCGAGCATGTCGGCCTCCCTCTGGATTGTGTTTCTGTATCAGTTCATGATTTATGTGTGTTCTGGAAATAAAAGAAGTCACTGAGTTAAACAGCTTCCTGGTTTCTTGGATGATTTGCAGATGTTTCCTCCACAGGTTTAAGCTGCAGTTTGTCCAAACGTACAGGAGCTCAGTGTTTCCTGGAGGGACACACCGTGTTTGATGTCCTGAGCCAGCGGAGGGACACGTGTGACGCTCCACAGAGCAGACATGCTGACGTGGTCATCTACACACCTGCCGTTTGTGAGGGGCAGCCACACGTGGAGACGTGTGTTCTGCCTGTTTGTCCGAGGTGGTGTAGCGGTCCAAGCACCGTCACACCTCCACCCTGCAGCTGCACAGGCTGAACCCTGCTGCAGGAGGGCTGGCCTGCACCGCTGTAAAGGCGCCGAGCAGAGGCTTCATCATCATGTGTTGTAACAGAATACGTCACGCGTCAGTAAATCAGTGGAGATGCGAACCAGCACATCATCACCTGAGCTCCCGAGGAAATGGATTCTGGAAATGTGCACAAAGCTGCGGGCGGAGGCGTGCAGAGGTGATGGAGTTGGAGGGGAAATGAGAAGGTGGAGGAGGGTGGAGTGCAGTGCATCACGTCCTGGCGCCCGCCATCAGAACGGCAGCAACGCTGCGTCCTTTCGGTGATTTCACCGTGAGCGATTCACGTGTCCGCGCCGCGGCCTGTTCGTGATGAAAGCAACACGGTGACGTCACCTGTGTGACAGCTTTGTTTCACCTGCTGTGTATACGAACAGCTGTGATCCTCGGCCGGCCAGGACCACCACGCGGGGGCCGCTCCACGCCTGCGTGAGGACTCGGCCCTGAGGAGCTGCAGCTCAGCCCCCCCTGAAAAGGTCCATCCATCAGTAGGAAGGATCCTCAGCGTAAGCAGGCGATGCATCACCATGACAACCGTGAAAAAGAGCTTCAAAAGGCCGAGCGGCCGCTGTAGTTTAACCCAAACCAAACCTAATGATATTATCACCTTTCTAACCCCAGAAAAGGACTCTGCCCCCCCCCCGGCCTCCTTCATGTGCAGGTCGATAACTGAGAGCTGGTGTGGTTCAGATGGGACACGCTCTGCCTTCTAAGATCTCTGCATCTTCATCCTCATCAAACATTTGTCCTGACCCTGCACTTCACCCTGACGAGGCTCAAAAGCAGCCGTCCCCGTCCTCTCTGCTTCTCGCCTCTGCGGCGTTTGTAGCGTGGCCGCAGGTGTAAACTGCTGAGGTCGGATTCCCACTTTAAAGCGTGTCTGTACGCAGAAGCATCGCAGCAGTCGGTGAGCATCGTCTCAGCTGTGGCTGAGCGGCTGTGTTTAGTGTTGGAGCAGCTGCACAGATAACAAAGCAGCTCCATTTCCTCAACCACACACTGAACGTACAACTCACCACAAGTAGGAGGAGCCAGATGATGACGAGTGTGGTGAGGCGATGTCGGTGGCTGGACCTGAGTCGATGCAGGCTGATGAGAAGGTAAAGAAGGAGAAATCAGACCTGTAAGCAGGCTGACGGATCTTAATGACGTCAACAAGTGCTTTAATCAGCTCACAGAGATAAGCTGCTGCTCATCAATGCTCCCAGGGGAGAGCAGGAGCTTCAGATGGCCTGTGAAAAGCAGGGATCCTCTTACGGTCCAGGCACCAAGCAGACAAGATTTTCCATGAGAGGTCACGCCACACGTCGGAGAGCTGATTAGTCAGACTGTCCAACAGGACAGAGTCTGATTGGACAGAAGTCTGTGAGACGTGCGCGTCCTGCTCAGCGGTATGACTAAACCACAGAGGGCTTGGACACTGCTGGCATATGGACCGCTCAGTGACGGGGCTCCCACACAGACCAAAGCAGAAGATGAAGCATCGCCAAACATGTTTGCAAACCAACGTCCTTCCAAGCCACAGACTAGAAAATATGATGAAGCACATCTCGCCTTTGGCTTCACCTGTAGGACGTAGTACAGTTCCCCGCTCCTCCTCCTGCAGCTAATCATATGTAGTTTAAATTAATCACCTCTCTGTTGTGCTTTTTCATAGCAAGCTGCCTTCATTCATTTAATAAACACTAGCCTCAGTGCAGCAGTATCATCAGAAGGCATAGCATACATGTTCACTGCTATGCAGATGACACCCAACATTTCTTCCTTCTGTACTCGGCCCTGAACATCTTAGAAATATGGGATCTAACCAGATCCTTACTCTGGATGGCATTACCTTGGCCTCCAGTAACACTGTGACAAACCTTGGAGTCATGTTTGACCAGGATATGTCCTTCAATGCACATATTAAACACATATGTAGGACTGCATTCTTCCATGTGTGCAATATCTCTAAAATTAGAAATATCCTGTCTCAGAGTGACGCTGAAAAACTAGTTCATGCATTTATTCCTTCTAGGCTGGACGACTGTAATTCATTATTATCAGGATGTCCTAAAAACTCTCTGAAAAGCCTTCAGTTACTCCAAAATGCTGCAGCCAGAGTCCTGACAGGGACTGGAAAGAGAGAGCAGGTTTCTCCTATATCGGCTTCCCTTCATTGGCTCCCTGTTAAATCCAGGATTCAAAATCCTGCTCCTCACATACAAGGTCTTAAACAATCAGGCCCTGTGTATTGACAGCATACTGCAGGAAAAAGAAATGGTATATGTCACAGCACAAATAACTG
>VURO01017243.1:4761-19356 GCA_015108175.1 Pelvicachromis taeniatus
TTGTATATCTATATTGAATATTGAGTAAGTTGGAGCACTAGGAGGAAAAAAAAATTGTTTCTAGAATTTGCATACGATTATGCATTAGCATTTTGATTACACACAGTCATGCTGCGCTGCAGTGGCAAAGAAGTTTTATTTGAACAAATAGTTATATTTTTCATTTTCATATTGTTTATCTTAGCAATTTTTTCAGCTTCAGTCAACCGTACAGGTGCGTTGTGGGATGTGTGGTTGAAAGCACTGCTCCCACTCACTTTTTTTTTTCCCTTTCCTCGACGCAATCACTTCTTCCACCTGTGTGTGTGTGTCTGTCTGTCTCTCCTCCATCTTGGCAAATTAACAAGGCTTTTAGGATCTCCAGAGACCCAGCACCTCACTGATTTACCGACTGTCAGCCCCCGACAAATCACTCCATCCCTGTCAGCACTTATAACTCTTCTGTTACTCTCTGTCTCTTACATCTCATGTCTGATCACTATGTTTCTCTACATCTCACTCACCTCTTACTGTTCGCATCGTCTCTCTTACTTTGTGCTCTCTTCTTTCATTTCTGTCATGTTGCCTTGCATTTTCCTTCTTCTCACTTCACTTGTTTGTTTTTTTTTCTTTAACTTTTGCTACTCCCACGCCTCCTCTTTCTCTCAGTTTCCCCTCTCTTTATGTTGTCATCCTGTCCTCTCAACTCTGGCCTTTCCCATTCTCCCTTTCTGTCCTCTTTTCTTTTTTCTTCCCCCAATTCCCAACCCACATTTTCCATTCTCTCCCCAATCTATCTTTTATTTTCAACCTTTCTCTCCTCTCCTGTGTCTGCCGTCACTAATGCCACACCTCTCTGTCTCTGCATCGCTCCCTCCACAGTACCTCCAGAGGCGGCAGCAAGAGAACGCCCAGCGCCAGAGCAGAGGGGAGCCGCCGCTGCCCGAGGAGGACATCAGCAAACTGTTCAAGCCCCCCCAGCCGCCACCACGCATGGACACGCTGCTCATTGCAGGTATACACGCAAAGACACACTCACACATCCTGCACGTATAGCCTTGACTCTCCATGACCACTATAGAGCTCCCTCTCCCTCCCCCCCTTGCCTCTCCCTCCAAACTCCATCAGCCGCCTGTGCTCCCCTCACAGGCGCTCAGGTTCTGTTTTGTAATTATCTCCGCCATTATCTCGAAATTACATTAATTTAAAGTTTATTGACTCAATCTCCATCTCGACCGCCCCTTTTCCCCGCCGCCGTCTCACGCTGTTCAACTCTCCTCCGCCTCCCGACAACATTCTGATCCTTCCGTTTACTCCGACTCCACACTAATTCACTGTTTTGCTGTGCTGCTGTTTTCTCTCCCACCCCCGCCTGGTTTGCGTGCACCGTCTGTGTACATGTGTGCGCGTGCGTGTTTGTCTGTACGTTTCTGTGGGTGCGTGTTTTTGTCTTTTGTGTGGGGGCGTGTGGACGCATGTGGTTACACTCCAACAGGGCAAATTAACAACTACTGCCAGAATGTGAAGGAATTCACTTCGCAGAACCTCGGGAAGCTGTTCATGGCAGAGGCTCTCCAAGGCCACAACTAGAGGAGAGACGAAAGGAGCAACAGAGATGCAAACCCACCTTAATGATGCCCACAGGAGCAGCCTCCATTTTAATTTTTTTTTTCTCTGAATTTATTTGTTGTTGTTTTTTTTTTTTAATGTCTAGAACCACCCCAGACACAGAATTAACTTTGAACACTTGGCTTTGATTTAAATAAAAACTTGCATCTCAACATCTTCTCCGGCTCCTTCGTCTGTTATCGCAGTCGAGCTGTCTTTTGTTTTTGATGGAAATTGCAATTTCAGTTTCACTGTACAAAGATGATTGGTTTTGTACAGAATGTTTTTGTACAGAGTATTAATATGTAAAAACGGAGCTTTGCTTGAAAGTACAAACTAATTCCGCAGCACTTTGAGTTGTTTTCGCCACATGCTTTTCATCCGCAGTTCAAACATCAAGCAGGTGGAACCAATTATCAGTGGGTTCGCCTCGTGTTGGCACACGTGGTGGGGAAACGACGGTTTTTCGTGACAACAGAACCGCAGCAGAAATATCAGTGAAAGCTGAGCGTTACATGACTTGCCCTCCCAACCCACCCCCTTCCCCTCCTCTTTCTCACTGCACTCACAAAAAGTAGACGTTTGTTTTCCTAAAGTGAAATTACACAACACGCCAGGCTCTGCCTTTCTTCTACAATGACTGCAATTAGCATGAGTTTATATTTAGAAGTCCCACTAGTGAAATCGGGCTTGTAGCAAAGATTATTTTGCTTGTTTGAGTTTTCAGGGCAGCACTGCAGGTGTGCCAAATGACAAGACTGAGAATCTGTCATATGTGCTGGGTGACATTCTTTATTTAGTGATGATATGTGTTGCCAAAGAAAAAAATGAAACGATTTGATTAGACAAATTACCAACAAGGGAAAAAGTTCAGTGGTTTTTAATTTTATACAGGAAAAAATAAAAGTTGATAAATCGGTTATGCGTCTGATTGTTGGGTCTTAAAAGAACTTATTTGATAATCCCACAGTGTTAAAGAAGACTTTTCTTGTTTCTTGTCATGCACACTAATATTAATATTTATTAATTCAGTCAGCCAACACAAATTATACACACTGCGCAAAACATTAGGACTTCCAAATCTATATAGCAAATAGTGACCTAATGAGAGAGAGAGAGAGAGAGAGAGGGGCATATTTCTATATATCCATATCTCTCTATATATCTCAATGTTGATATCAATCAACAAACAGATAAGCAACAGTATATGTAACCCTCAAGGATAAATATGTAGACCATTCTTTTGATACGTTGTTGCAATGGCGACTGCTCGTATTACTCTGATCAGGCTTCATTCTGCTCTAAACAATATGTTTCAGTTTTTTATTTCTCCCCTGGATCTGTGTGATGCCACTGAGAGCAGATTGCCCTAATAAGTGCTGCCTGTAAGCACAAAGCCCCACCCCACCTGCTGTCCTGACCTTCTATTTAGGAGGGGCGTCCAATCAGAAGAAAGGAAGTGTAAGCATCACCTAAGGATTGCACAAAGACACAGGATAAGATAATGAAAGATTATTTTGAACTGTGAATCATTCAAAGCTATACTGGAAATAAGCATAATCAGTTCCCTTTAAGATGACTGTCACATAAATAAAAAAACAAAAAAATTCCACCCCCTTTCTTTCTAAAGCTTTATCCATCTATTGACTGTTTATATACCATCTTATCATTGAAACACAGCAACATTTTCCTGAGCAGCATTTTCAAGAGCTGGTCAATAATTACTGAACTCGGGCAGAGGGATTGGAGTTCTTCGTGCGACCGCTGAGGCAAAAGGAAATCGATGATCTTATTGAACCTACCTGACCACATCATACAAAGCACATAGTCGTTGCTGCCCTCTGGGCATCACTCCGCTGTACCTGATTATAAACTCGATTACCAGTTACTTGTTTCAACAGGATAAACCACTTAGTATCAATACTGCTTTCCGTGGAGCCCTTGGTTCGGGGGTGGTGGTCTTACAACCAGGCTGGCAGCTCTGTGAGGCAATATCTATAGATTAATGGTAAGGTCCCTAAGATGACATTTCAGGCATGCAGATTCTTATCTACTGATCCTAAGCAGGTATATCGTTTAGCTTGTTTGCCATCAAAGTGTCAATGGTGACGAATGAATGAATATATTGTGCACAGAGTACAGTGAAGGCGACATTTATGGTGACTTTCGCAGCTTCTGATACATCAGACATCTGGGCAAATACTAAGTTGCACTTGGTTTTAGTTTAGTGATCAAGGTGTGTTTGTTGACACGAAGGGCGTCCTCCTCCACCTGCTTCAAAAGACACCTCGCTTACCTACGTGTTGCATTCACGACAGCACTGTAAATCCGGCCTCCCAAAAACTATGAACAAACTCGCCTCAGTTTTCATGAGACTTGTACATATTTGGGGAGGAGAAAAAACAGTTTTTCCTCTACCCTTCAGCCATTAAGAAGGTTTCATCCTTAGCCAAAACCTCACTTACAGATTGACGGCGCATCCACCATGTCTATCGTCATCTAAAGTCCTCTGAAGTGTCCTCGAGCTACACTCAGAAACCTTAACATCTGCTAAATCCCTCTGCACGAGAGCGTCAGCTAAACGCCTCGAATGTAACTGTAAGCTGTTTCTGGTGTTGATCCTCTGCAGAGGTGTCACATTATCTCGGTACTTACTTGTGAAGTCATAAAAAGCGCAGCTCATTTGTGGAGCTTGTCGCCGGTGTCCACTCCACCCCAGCAACAGGGACGCTGAATGATTGGCTCTTCTTGCTTCATTTAATAAAGAGACTTGTCAGCGTGCGGTTCAGTGTATCATAATGACGCTGCGGCTCTATCAGCCTGCGCTCTCTGTTCTTCGTCGACCTGTGGTTAAACAGCATCATCTAATTCAGGGGATGATGTTATTTAACTTGTCATCAACCTCGCCTAGTCGAGTAATAACTTGTAGTGCTCCTGCGTGTCATCCGCACAGTGTCATTAACAATAATTACAAGTCAACCAACGTGATAAACGCTTATTGGAACAGCGACACTCGAGCCGGAAATGATTTCTTCCCCAAATCATAACATGTTTCCCTGACATGCAGGCACGATGGGGAAATATTAATTCATAACAGAAGGCTCAGTTGATATTTATTAATTAAGGTATCTGCCACTTTGACAGGCACACCTGTGCTTGTGATTGATGCGTCCTGTGATGTGCGGCATTTCTTCCTAGCAGGTATTGATTGTTTTTTTGAAGCAGTGGCTCTTGAATTTGCATCGTTTGAAATTCTGAAGCTTCTCTTCTGTAGGGTGACGTTGCCCTTGACGGTCTGACGGACTTACTTGGGGGTTGGAGTGTGGGGACAACCTCCAGTGTCCCCACACCCTGAGGTTTGTGAGGAAATGGCAAAACTTGAAAATGCCCTCAACAGATCGTGTGGCACCGCTGACCCCTGCAGAGTGCAAAGGCAGTGACAGAGGTTCAGATGGTATTTAAAGTGACAGTGTTTTGATTGTAGTGGAAAACAGTTTGGACTGAATCATGTAGTCACGGCAGGGCTCAAGGGCAATAGAGTGAAAGTGCAGGAGAGCCAAACTGCTTCTACGTTACACCACAGC
Source organism: Pelvicachromis taeniatus (assembly GCA_015108175.1). NCBI lineage: Eukaryota > Metazoa > Chordata > Actinopteri > Cichliformes > Cichlidae > Pelvicachromis > Pelvicachromis taeniatus. The sequence goes on from VURO01017243.1 coordinate 9,933, forward strand.
AATATAAATCATTATAATCATTAACGGCTGGCTGAGTTGGTAAGCGAGGATATGGGTGCTAAAATATGTACTCTTTTATGAGTTTAACAGGGCACGACGGGGTCACACTCAAAGCCAAATGATGTGGTTCCTGGAACTAACTTGTTTGTCTGTAACCCTTTAATATATGAACTCGATAAGTTGTGTTTAACACTCTGTAAGCCCTTAGCACGTTTTAAAACCTGAACCCTTGACCTCTACAGTGAGGTGAGCTGGTGCCTCTGCTATGCTGTGGGGGCTTTTTGCCTCTATGGCTTTGGTCCACTTGTCATTTTAGAAGAAAAGGTCATTGCACATAAATACATATTCTGAATGATCACTGATATCATATGATGAAATACGTCTCTCCTAATGTCAGAGATGCCACTGCTTCCATCCATTAACCACTGAGTGGTAAGGTGAGCACGAAAATGATGTGAAGCTCATTTTGCATCCACCAAATCTCAGTGTAACTAATTAACTATGATCGATGTTGAATTAATATGTCTCTCCACAACTAAAAAACACACAAGGAGAGAATATCTCTTAAAAGAATACAGCTTACAGAGACTTGTCTGATGGCATGTGGAGGCCAAACACAGGAAAAACTTTATAAATGCATTTAAAACTCATAGACACAAGACTCCATCTTGGAAACTTTTATCTTATGTTTGTAACAGCTTTCCACTATATCCCATGGCTGTTTTTGCTGCATTAATAATGCGTGAGATGAAAGTGCATTATGGGGTAACTATCCTCATTTAAAGGCTGGAATCTGGTTGTAAAGAGGTAACAGGCGTGCTACACCCTGGACAGATCACTGGGCCATCACAGGACCAATACAGACAGTCATCCAATCGCACACTCAGGTCAGCTACACTCTCTGCTGCGCTCACAACTTCAGCAGGGATCAGCAGTTGTCCTCCCACACCCACTACTACCCTGTGCAGAGTAAGCCAGCAGTCACCCCAGCCTCAGCAAGCCAACTCTGCCTTCAGCCTGCAGCATGTAGGTCTGCACAGAGAAAAACAACCTGCACAACTCACATTTTTAATCTAAACCACCATAATTCTGGATTATACAACATACCTGTTGCACTGTATGAATGGTAAGGACACTGGTTCTTAAATAGCACTTTTCTACTGTACCTGAGCGCTCATTTATACAAGCACTTTTTTTTCTATGCTTACATGATTTCTATATTTTCATACTCTAATAGATGTATCAGAGAACAACTTGGGGTTACTTGAAGTTAATGATGGAGCATGCAGATTGGAGCAGACAGGGCTCAAACCACCAACCGTCTGGCATGTTGATGGTCTGCTTTACCTCCTGAGCTCCAGCCACGCCAGGAAGACAAAAAAGTAGATTAGAGTAGAAGCGCAATTAGCTATGCCTGCTTTCAATTAAACTAGCCCAAGCCCAGCCATTGACTGAAACACAGACACACAAAACCACTCTCAAATCAGTGGCAAGTTCCCACAGCAAATATTGAGGTGAGCTGTTGTGCAAACAATACCAGTCTACCCTTTTACACTTAGTTTCTAATGTATTTTATACAGTTATAGAACATATATTGACATTATTAGAGATGCAAATGTTGTTCATTTCAGAAACTGACTGTATTTAGCTGCGGTACATTCACAAATTGTTGTACTGAATGCACTTTTTCAAGGCGCATATTGATGCACAATAAGCATCCAAGCCCATTCCAAGTTCAAATCAAACTCTCATGATATTAGGTTTTGAATAATTGTGTAAAAAAAACCAAACAAAAACATCCTGGGGTACTTTTGCAATGTGAAGTGCCAATAAACAGAACGCATCCCTGAGTGGTATTTTGAATTAAAATGTTATTATATGTGCTTACATCTAATTTGCAGCATGTAATACATTCACTGATTGTTTATATTTGCCTCTAAATGTTAAATGGGGTTAAAATGAAACCTCACTTATTTTGCTTGTCATTTGTAATTATGTTGCCATTCGACAGAAGTTAATGAGTTATTTTTTCTTGAGCACATTCATTATGCCGACTTAATGTCCATCCATATGTTCATACACTTCACCTTTTGTTCCCACAGGGGGGTATTTCTGTGGATTTAAAAGTGCAGAGTGTCTTCCCCTTTGTGCTGCTTGTTTCTGAAATGTTCTCTGTTTAGAGAAAAACACACATGGAAACTCACAATATCAGCTGCTTTTGCGTTTTTCTCTCCTGCAATATCCTGCTCAATTGACCATGAGACCGCTGTGAGTCAGTGAAGAGGAGAATGAGTTCTTCAAATATGAGGTAAAAAAAAATAAAAAATTACCCACACAAACACTGCCCAATCTGAGTTTGTGGTCTTCTGATGCAATACTTAAACTTTTCCACCCCTAAAACCAAGAAGATTTTTTTATTTGCTTCCCTAACGATTTAGTGGTTCGTTTTCATAGCTTATAGTACCATCACTTTCCTCTTCAGTATTTGCAGGAATTAACCCAAACTGCACGTTTGAACCGAGCGAGGGAAGTTGAATGAGGGCTTCAGGTGTGTAAACAGCCAGGCATTTTGCACGCTGCAATAGGAGAAAATGCTTAATTAGGATTATGGGATTTGTCTCTGCACCTTCAGATTCCCGAAGAGGAGACTGGGAGATGTCAGAGGGATATAAGTTTGGTCTCATTTAATCAGCGAGCGTGGCCCGCACAACCCTGACCCCAGTCGTAATTTATTACCACTCGAGCACAAACACAAGCTCTTTCACCGTGCCTGCCGCCGCCCTGTCATCGGTGATAGAGAGAATCAGCTGGCTGAATATAATGAAACCAGTTATTTCCCTGTCAACTGTGAATAGTTTTTCCCTTATTTATTTATTTATTTATTTTTACTCTCTCTCTCTTTCTGCCATGGATATTGCCATGGCAACTGTAGATCCTGTATGGAGTTGTTGAGGATGTAAAGTAGTTTCCGTGGAAAAAAAAATCTTGCAAATCCCCAAAACAAGGGCAGTGGAGAGCAGATGCAGTCGTAGGAAGAGGTGTGGGTATGGTTAGGGAATTTAGCATTTATGGGATTATTCACACGAGTCCACGGTCTGAATTCATTTCTTCACGTAACAGCGCTCTACCTGTCATTGAAGCAGCTTTGTATTTGCCTTATCTCTTTTTCTCCCCCTTCCTGGTCAATAGATGTTCACTCTGATTGGCAGCTGTATAGATTGAGCGCTGTGTTCTAGTTGCAATTCGTCTCTGCCTGCCACCCAATTCGACGGCTGTCACCCGGCAGTGGCACAAATCCCACAGGCCATTATGAGGCTGGTTTAATCCCCAGAACAGCAGCACCAGAAGCCTTTCAAGGAGGGTTTCGGAGCATGATACCCTGTCTGTCACATGCATCCGTGGGCTTCAGGCAAGGCTACAGTGCGTTGTTGTGATCCCACTCCATCACTAATGTCGTGTCTTATCCCCAGGCCACTAAGACAAATGTACTGGATGGTCCCCCTTGCTCAAGATCAATCACATGTTGCATGTAATCTTCTGCATGATACTTAGATTTGCTTGGTTGCTGCACAATATAAATTGTGTTTTCATTCTTGTCTCAGTTTTGCAGGTCACAGATTTTTTTTGTTTGAGTGGACTCCTTTATAGTTCATTTATTTTATTCTTTTGTAACGGTAGAAAACCTAATCTGTTTATTCATATTTGAATTAAAGTGCGACACACTGATTACTTCTATTATATATATATAAAATAGATGACAAAATGAACAAATCTCTCATCTTCACAGCATATATAGGAAATAGGCCTAATTAGCGTGGCTTAGCATAACTAAAAGACGTGACAGCTGGTCTTTCAAACTCTGCTGTTTGAAAATGTGAGAATCAAACGTTCACAGATGAAAAAAATAAAATCACATGGTATCTGTATATGCATCAAACACAATACACAACATGTATTGTATACAATACACAATTTAAACGCTCTGGGAGTACTGGTAGGTGGCATTTGACTGCTACATGAAGCTAATCAACTGCTTGCTCAATAAGCTCCAAAATTAGAACACAGACGACAGCGGTATGGATCTTCTCGTCAAACTATCAGCAGGAAAGTGACTGAGTGCCTATCTTAAATGCCATCTAGTTCCTTTAAAGCAGCAATAATCAATATAAGCTGTAATCAATGCTTTCATTTTAACAGTGCCTTCCTAATGACTAGTAGTATTTTTAAAAGAGGTTTCATTATCACTGATTCTGCTAACTCAATCAGCACCCTTGAACTATTTTTACCTCTTTTTAAAGATATTTTTAATAGCTCACAAACTGTTTGGAGATTCTTCAGTCTGCCTGTATGCGAAACACCAAAGTGCCGACATGCCCAAGACATCAAACGCTGTTGCTTTGTTAAAAGCTGTCAGTGTCACAAAGGTATGCACAAAGCTTCCTTTGCCATGGGTGACCCGACCATATACCGTGTTGCTGTTTTCACATGAACAACACAGCTCTGAACTTTCCTAGACCTCACAGAGTGCTTGCGAGAACACAAATGTCAGATGCAGCTGGTTTGAACACTAAACGTTCTTTATTCTGCCAGCTCTGTAGTATAAAGCCTGGCTGATGTCCAGTGTCCCAGCTAACAGCCCGATGACTTTACAGGGACCATGTGGTGGTTCTCCTTCCTCCTGCACGCGCTATTCACAAACCAATGACACTTAAACTTTCCAGTACTGAGAACGCAGCTGCAAGAACGAGAGCAAGAACAACTCAAGTCCCGACGTGATTCTCCTACAGCTGTCCAGAGTTGTTGTGCAAAAAACTGCAGACAATACAATAGGACACTGAATGTTTATTCTGACCCAGTGTCAGTTGATTGGCTGGAATGTCCAATTTAGGGTGAATAAATACCGATGTTGCAGGTAAGTAAGAGGGAGACAGTTGTCAAGTTACCGTTTTGTTTGCAATAATTGAGCAACCATTCTCACTCGGTGCTCATGACACTTAACCTGTCCAAACGAATTAAACTGATATTTAACCCAACTGTGACATTTAAACCAAACAAGTATTGCTAGAAGTGTTGAGTTAAGCTGTCCTTTGTGTGTTTGTTTGTGTTTCTTGCTTGCTTATCATTTTTTCTCTCCAATGAAGAAAATGAATGCAGTAATTATAATTCATGATCAGCTTCCCTTCGTTCCTTAAAGTCGGGAGATGCCAGGTCGCCCCAGGTACAGTGATTGATGCGATGCTTGTGACCTACAATAGACAGACCCACAATTAAAGCGCGACTTATCTCCCAGCTGTGACGCTCAAAGATAAATGCTGATAGCGCCCTCCCCTTTGATGTTCAATCATGCATCATCAATGCAGTGCACGCCTTGGCCTCAGCTTCTGTCCTCAGAATGACTGATGTGCATTTGAATATTTCTTTCCAGCAGGTAAACATTAACATTCAGTGCACCTATTCATTCACTCCTCCTCACTCTTGGTTTAATGTAGTCTGTCTGTTTCACACAATGAAAAGCAGCACCTAATTTAAGAGCGTTCTTTTTCCACACCATATAGTGGCGAGACTAACATAATGAACATCCCTTTATTTTGGAATTATTCATCAATTTTTTTGGGCAATAGACTGAGTTTTCCTTTTTTTCTCACTTTTTTCTGTCTTTTGAGGTTATTTCTTTCTTATTGTTCACTTGACTCTCGCCTAAATAACCCAAGATTAGGGTTATACACTCTCTCATACACTTCCTTCTAACGTATTTTTCTTTAGTCTCAAACCCGGCTCACAGCGTATCTTGACATTTGTTTTGGTCTCAGGACACATATTTGGACTCTAACAGCCACCCACACATGGATTAATCCTAGTTCTAAACTGAAAGAACAAATTCTATGAATACAATTTTTTTTTTTGTCTAAGATTAGGCTTAATCTATGTCTGGGAAATTGAGCCTGAAAGTGTCTCTGGCAAGACAGGTTTAAGAACTTCTTCTTTCTTCAGTTAACTTCCATCAATACAACTTTTCTGTATTGATTTTGATGCATTCTGAGATTGTGGATTTTATTAGAGAGCTGTTTTTACTGGAGAATAATTTTCTAAGGCATTATCATCCTTGTGCTTTCTATTGACTGTTCAGAGCCTGGAACCATGCAGTAGTAATGTTTTGACTTTGCTGTTGTACCTTTCGGCTTGTTTATCAGATTGTACTTGTTAGACTAGTGTGAGATGTCTTTTATGTGCACATAGTCATCTTCGCTGATGCACCCTCCCAGGCATCGCCCATATCCTCCACAACCGCTCCATTAAATGGTGATAGCAGCATCCACGGTGGTGTTGACAGAATTCTCCGCTGGATTTTAGGTAGATTTAGGCGCTGATGCTGAAGCCAGTCTGAGCTGCATTATGACTCAGACTTGGATAATCAACTTGACTGGAGAGCCCTGGTGAGTCTACATGTTGTAAATGAAAAACTGGTTCACTTGATGCTTCTATGTTTGTGTGATGATGTAATCCACACAATCCATTTTGTGGTTATTAAGAGTTTAAGAGAGAAAAGCACCAGTGATGTAGGCTTGAGTTCAACAGAAACCACTCAAAGGGAAAACTCTGTTTGATGATATATAATTTAAAGTGGTAAAACTGCACAATGAGTTTGAGAGTCTTTTGGGGAACACCACAGGATCCTCTGATCTTCTATAATGTTGAAGTGTTGAAGGTGTTTTGAAAATCACTAAAATTGATTAATTAGTTGCATCCTGTGAAAATGTGATAAATGCTTCATTAGTGATCCCTTCTAGTTTCTCCCTCTGTGCTATTAATTATTTACTTTTATTATCTATCTAAGTCTGCTTTACCAGCGTCAATACGTGCACTCAGTGAACCAACCTATTATGTCTGAACTCTTATCTGTGTTAAGAAAAATAACTCACAGTTGGCTTTTAGATTTTTTTTTTTTTTAATTAATTTTCTTTAGTGCACTGATGTTGAAGAAAGGCTAATATTGCTTACTGATCTGTTTCTAAATATGTGCTTGACCCTTTTCAAACAGGAGCAAACTCTGAGAGTGGCACCAGAGCAGCTGCCGCTGACCTTTTGGCAGAATGAGCTACCACATTATCTTCCAGCTGGGAAGACAATTACAGCAAATTTAACCATTGAATAGAAATGTTTCCATTTTAATTTTAAGCTTTCAATCATTTTTGTGATTTCTATCCAAATGCATTGTGACTATAACAAATGATAAAGCCTGAGCCCTGAGCCTTATCGTTTCATGTTTACTTCTTTCCTGTGAGCAAAGTAGGAAGCTCACTGACATTCAGCCACATTATTTTGGCACAATGATTCGTGGCCACCACCTGTGACTTGAACCACACATAATGCAATGCACGGCAAATGCTGTGTAAATCGTACCACAACACACACACAGATGCCAAGTGAATTGCATGGTGAAACCCAGACCGGCAAAAGAGATGAACGCTCACGTGCACATCAGTAAACAAAGTGGCGAGTGGTGAACAGCCAGAACCACACTTTCACTCTTTGCTACAATATCTTAATTCAATTTCTCCCCAGCCACCTGCAGGGAGATGCTGTACCACTGATGCAACTGCCAACCTGTTATGGAGGGAATGTGATAGAGAGTAAGCTTATGGCAGCCATAACAGGCTTTTTTTAAGGCCATGATTGCCTGCAGGTAAGTGATTTACAGAAAATCAGGTTGATGCTGTTCAAACCCTCTGCCAGAGAGGCACGTTCCAAGGCCGGGCAGTAGTAAATTTTTTCAAAGCGTCAGCATTTCCTACCCTGCTTACCTTGGGCACTGCTGGAATAAATTCACACACAATTTTCAAACCTGAAATTGGTCATTTCTTGTGCGCCTCCTCACTCTAGGATCTCTAAAAATTGTCTGAGGGTGCTGTTTGCAGACTTGTCTCGCTGTATTTGACCTGGCACCCGATCCATATACTCAGTAAAGAGAAATTTCTGAAACTTTCACCCATTTTAGAAGGAATTGGTTATGGTGCAGTGGGCTGATTTGACATGGTTTGTGCACAAAAAGGCAGCATATCTGATGTGTTCAAACTCACTACAAACCTAACTGAGTTATATTTGTACACAGCGCTGTACACCTGAAGTGAGTGAAAATGCTGTCCAATGTGTGGACATGTACCTTTGAATGCAGAAGTTCATTTAAAAGACAGGTGGCCTTAGAGAAATCTAGACAAATTACTGCAATAAACATAATCTGTTAAAAGCATGAGATGATGTACTACGGACTGTAAAAAAAGATACAGGTGTTGAGAAATGGAAACTGCCACTCTTATTACTTCAGAATTAAAAAAAAAAAAAAGTGTTGGGTGATTTAAAAGAGAAACCTTTTTAACAACATTTTACCCCGACATCAACTGACGAGTTTGACTGTCTGGAGTTCTGGTATAGTCCTGCATAACGGAAGTAAAAAGCCGTAATAGTTGTGCATTTGAGCACATTTTCTACAATTTACACATCTAAGCTTGCTGACTGCTTATCAGAATTAAACATCAAATATGACTCTTTTCCTTTTCTTAATGTTTCCAAGCTGCTCAGCCCACCAGGAATTGAAATGAGAGGAAATAAAAAATGAAAATGTATGAGTTGTTACGCACAAGGATTGATATGTCAAGCCTGCACATAACTAAACTTTGAAGCTAAAAGCACCTGAAAGAAAAGAGTGCTTTAGCAGCAATTACACTTCTTAAGGGAATAATTTGACATTTTGAGCAAAACACTTGGCTTCTTCCCAAGAGTACAGTTATAAGTAGCTGGAGTAGGCAGCCAGTTATTGCATAGCACGGCGACAAGAGCATCAGTTGACAGCTAACCTGACTCTGTACATAAATTGTTGGATTTTATATTTTGGGTTTTGTGGTATTTAAACAAAAACGGTGTCAACGGCTGCTTCAGCTTGTCCTAAGCTGAGGTAATGACATGATAACTCCAGTTATACTGTGACCATACAAATGTTCTATAATATAATTCCAAAGCTGAAGATAAAAAGAGCAAAGTTCACCAGTTTATTCTGTCAAATATATCAACAGACATGGCGGTCAACTTTTCCATGCTGCATTTTCACTGTTCGTTGCAGAGATTTGTTACTTGTCCTCAGTGGCCACCAAAATGTTCTTCACTCAGTTACAAGTACAGATACTTGTGTTTAAAGTAAAAACTGAAGTACAGATTTAACTTCTGTAACCAAGTAAAAGCAAAAAGGTACAGACTCTGATATGCGTTCAAAGTATAAAAGTAAAACGTAGCTGTTTGGAGGGCATGTCAACCAGCTATTTTTGTGCAGATGAAACTGAACCCCATGACATATTAATTTAACAATATTATGAGAATGAATAAAATTTTTATTTCAGCTTAAATTCGAATTCTAAAGAATTTGCTCAGCTTG
>VURO01017243.1:19376-33053 GCA_015108175.1 Pelvicachromis taeniatus
ATCTGTTGTGTAGATCATGAGGAGATAAAAACACAGGGATTTAAAAAAAAAAAAAAAAAGCTGTATTTGCTGTTGCCTACATTGTAGAAGGATAACTTTGCCTCGAGACCTAACCAGAAAAATGAATGTAGTCAAAAGTTAAAGTGAGATTCACCAGGTTGGAGAACCCTGAGATCTGTAGTGGCGCAGTGTGGGAAAAGAATCACTTAGAAAAAAGTCAGAACAATTTCTGTTGTGAGCTCCGTCTACAGGCTGTGATCAGCTGACATGTGCTGCTGCTGCTCTGAGGTTTACTAGAGTGAGTTTACGCAGCTCAGTTCATCAAGATATAAGCTGATGTTACATGAGCTATCATGGCTGATTTCCAACCTTTAGACACTATAAAAGTGGTGTTCAGTCAGTGAGTCTATTTCAGCATCATCACATTAAATTTTATTTGACGTCTGCTACCCTTGATGTAACCTCACATCACAGTCTGCTCTGTTCCAGTCCAACATAGTGCATTACAGTAGACTTCACCACAGTACTGCAAACTAACCTTTGTAGCCTGCACTTACCTACCCAGTGTTTTCATGCAGCCTTTGAATAACCTACATATATTTCAGTTTGTTTTGAAACATTTTCACAATATGAAAAATAACATTACTTCAGCAACACATCATGTAGGCTAGCGATCCAATATCTGTTCAAAACACCCTAAAATGACTGAGGACGTTTGAAGTAGGCTTTAAATTTCCAGTTTATCAAATCCACTGAGCAGTCCCACATAAATTATGTTTGCCTTATTCATTTCATCATGTGCAATACACAAATAGGATTACCTTGGATGTGTTATGGTTCTAACCATTTAGGTTCATACTGGTTTTATGTTGGGAGGAACACAGCGCGGGGAAATAATAACTCCCCTCAGAGCTGTTAAAGCAAATGTTTTGAAAGCATATAGAGTAGATATATTTGTGTTAAAATGTAGGGAGTAAAAGTAAAAAAATACTAGAAATTAAACTGCTCAAGTAAAACACAGACACCAGAAAATTCTACTACAGTACAGCAGCAAAGTATTTGTACTTCATTAATTCCCACCTCTGCATAGCAGCATAGCAGCACCTCAACAGGCATGTAGACACAGTAAAGATGAAGTTCAAACCCAGCAACAGAATGGAAAAGAAAGGTGATTTAAACTGACTTTGAATGTCATACTGGCTGGCCTTAGTATTTTATAAATTGCTGCGATTTACCCACACAACCATCTCTTAGGTTTACAGTGAATGCTTCAAGAAAGAGAAAATATCCAGTGAGGAGCAGCTCTCTGGGTGAAAATGCATTGTTGATTTCAGAGGTCAGAGGAGAATGACCAGGCAGCTTTAAACTGACGGGAAGGAAACAGTATCTCAAATAACCACTCGTTATAACCAAGGTATACAGAAGAGCATCTCTGAATGCACAACGCGTTGAACCTTGACCTAGATGGGCTACAGCAGCAGAAGACCACACTGGTTGCTGCTTATGTTAAACAAACACAGGAAAGTATGACTACACTTCACACAAACTCACCGAAATCTCCCTATGGGAGTGTTTCCAAGAGGATCATGGACCACCCCAAAACTGGTTCATCCCAAGACAAAACTCGTAAACAAAAACAACGTAGTGTAGTGCAGTGCAGTGTATTGAGGAATGCTCAGACCTCTACATTGGAGAGACCAAACAGCCACTTCATAAATCCATGGCACAACATAGAAGAGCCACCTCGACGAGACAAGACTCGGCTGTCCATCTGCATTTAAAGGACAAAGGTCACTCTTTCGAGGACACCAATGTTCACATTTTGGACAGAGAAGACAGATGGTTTGAAAGAGGAGTGAAAGACGCCATCTACATCCACTGTGAACGACCCTCGTTGAACAAAGGGCGTGGTTTAGGACACCAACTGTCTGCCATCTATAATCCAGTTTTGAGATCCCTTCCCAGATGCCTCGACACCCATTCACATCCTGGGGCCATTTGACCTCAATAAATCACATGATAGGGTTAGGCTAGGCGTCACAATGGGTTCAACTGAAACCTTGGCTGATTGTGACCCACGCCCGTTTTCACACCTTGGCTTGTATGATTAGGTAAAGGATTAATAGGGAGTCCATGACCCTCTTGGTGACACTCCCATAGGGTTTAAATCTGGGACTTTCCACCAATTGCTCTTAGAACTGAAGAAGCTTCTTGGATGAGAGATGAAACGTCTTCAAGGAAACTTGAAGAAGTCCAGATGCTTTGTTTCCAAGCTCCTTAGTTGACTCGTTTGATGAGTCTCAGTTTCTGCTGTGATTCAGATTGTAGATTCAGAGTTTGGTGTAAGCAACATGAAAGCATGGATCCATCCTGGCTTGTATCAACAGGTCAGGCTGCTGGTGGTGGTGCAATGGTGTCGGGGAATATTTTTTGGCACACTTTAGGTCCCTTAGTACCAACTGAGCATCATGTGAATACCTGAGTATAGTTGGTTATAACTACAGTCTACTCACATTTATAGCTGTTTCCAGCAGGAGAACATGACAATTCACAAAGCTCAAAACATCCCAAACTGGTTTGTTGAACATGATGATTAATTCACCACACTGAAATGGGCTCCACAGTCACCAGACCTCAATCCAATATAGCACCTTTGGGATATGGTGAAACGGGAGATTCATATCATGGATTTACAGCGTACAAATCTGCAGCAACTGTGTGATGCTGTCATGTCAATGTGGAGCAAAACCTCTGAGGAATGTTTCCAGCACCTTGTTGAATCTGTGCCATGAAGAATTAACAAGGCTCTGAAGGAAAAGGGTGGTCCGACCCGGTATTAGCATTGTGTACCTAGCAAAGTTGGCATTGAGTCCGAGGCAGCTATTAGAAACATCCATCTAAACCTCTCTGTGAATTCACTGCCTAGCATGTTTATTAACTCACTGGAAGGTGCTGATGATTGTTTCTGGAAAAGACTATCATGTGGCTATGTTTGGCGGTCCACTGTCATACGTGTTAAATTACAAGTTGCAGCCTAGCCTGGACTGATAGCAGAGAAACTTTTTAATGTTTAATGCAATGTTCGCTGCAGTGATGTCTTTGTTAGATAATGCATGCGCTCCGTTTCACACAGCTTCAATGATCCGTTCCTATTAGCACATATTGTTTGTTCATTATACACAGTGGGGAATTTTCTGTTTTGACAGTATCATAATTTGACACCTGGCTCAAGATTCAACTGTCGACTAGCAGGTTATGATTTGTTTTTCAAGAGGTTAGCTGCTTGCCAAATGTCAAAGGAGAAAAAAAACTAATCTTGTGCCAAGCAGCTTAAAGCTCCCTTTTTTGTGCAATAGAAAATTTGATGGCATAGGTGCAGGTGAGAACTCACACTGTTTATCAACTGATATGAGCGATACTGATCTGAAAGCAGTTATTTCCTCTCCACCAGGCTATCATTTGGCTGGCTGAGTGAATCCAGTCCGGGCTGGATTCTATTCTTTTACTGCCAGGCGGCTGGGTGATTAGTGCTGTGGCAGGCTGGGGTTGGCAGCTCTGTGCTGTTCCCTGATAAAGGGGTCAGGCTCAGCCGCACACCCACCGCCAACCCACCTTGCCACTTAGTAGTCTGTTTCCTGTCGGTCTGCTCCCAGTGAACAACAACAGGTTGCTCTCCCACCTTCTGGCCACACCGCGTCTTCCAGAGCACTGCCTCTCCATTAAGCAGTTCCCTCTGTGCCACTGCTCCTTGTTTCAAAGCATCTCTGAGCTGCTGCAAGAAATTTTAAAATTGCTGATTAATCTTAGTCAACATCAGAGCCAGAAAGCCAACAAAGCAGTTTGCCCGTAGCCAGATTCTCTTCATTGACCGCCGAGGGATGTGGGACCATACGGAGGAGGACAAGAGTCAGTTAATTGGATATTATATTGAACAGAAGTAGTTTAGAGCTTGGGGAGAAAATAACTTTTGTTGGTAACGGTGCAATTGCGAGAGCACAGAGAGATAAAATGGATGTGATTCTCCCATCAAAGAGCGAGTTTATTGTATCTAGAATGGTCTCCTAAAAAGGATTGAGATTGGAAAAAGAGATGGGATTTTCATCGTTTCACGAGATGATTTACTACACTGATATAATTTCTAATCAGATTTCATGGGTGTTTGAGAAGTTTAACAACAGATAGCTTAAAAAAAAAACCCACGTCAAAGTTCACAGGGAAACGTAACAAATACTCCAAGTAATTACAAGTGTTCAGCTTTGTAATTTCACCTTTGCCTCCCACTAAAGCAAAGGGCCAGGGCGCAGCCTTTGTAATCTCTACTGCTGCTTGATATTTATTAGAATGAGAGCAGATCTGTAAAGCAAAAAATAAATAAATAAAATTTGCCTTTTGAGTCAAGACACAAACGGGTAAATGTGCTGCACATGAAAAATTTATGTGTTATGACTTATTGATTTCTTTAAGGGAAAAAAGAAGCTCAACACCAGAGCTGACTTAATTTGGAAGCATCCTAAAAGCATCTTCTTTAAACTCTGTGAACTCATTACTGCATCCAATAGAATTTCATCCGAGTCATTTAGAGCATGAGCAAAAATGACCACCCACAGAGTGGGTGTAGAAAGCATTTCAGCTTACCTTGAAGGCTCCTGGAGGGTCAGCAGTAGGATACTTTTACTCTCTTAGCCTCACATCCTTGTCACCGTGACCTTGCAAACACACCATGAATTTCATTACATGCTTCTTAAACTTTGACATGACAATGACAGTTGCTTAAAGTTTTTCCCGAGGAACTTTTCTGTAGGCATCACTCACAAGCCGGGAAATCCATCATGTTACAGAACCATTTACCAAAAGAAAAATATTACTTTCAGTTCTGCTTTGAGATTCGAGGCTCGGAAAGAATTCATTCAGATGTAACACTACGGAGAATTTATCTTATTGTTTCTTTTTCAGTCGTACACGCGTGCACACAAACACGCCAGCTCGGCTCCATTAGTTTGGCTGACTTTTCAGAATGCACTGCTGAGCATTATCTAACACTGCCTTGTGGTTATTACTAATTGATGCTGGAGTCAGTTCATTATTTTTGTCTCCTCTGGCTACTCACACATCATATGTACACCCTACGTTTAATCAGCCTGGCGATGCAGCCGTGGAGTCTAAAGCCATCACACCTTTCGTGTGTAAAGTATAGCATAAAGTCATTTGATTATTTATGACAGCATAGATCCATGTTTTATGACTTACTGTTTATCTATTAACATCCTCTACTTTATCACTGACTGCCTTGCTTATTTTAGTCTATGCTTATGTTTGTTTTACTCATGTGATCAGCAAAGATTTTGTTAAGCCACATTAAATCTGGTCCTCTTTCTTTCTGTGTGCTTTCAGATCGGGAGCGGCACACCACAACCCGCAGTGCCACAGTCATGCTGCTCTACAGCCAGACATTATCCATTTTTACATTTTACTAGCTCACATAAAAACAGAGCACTCAAGAGATTACTCAGAATTATGATGGTTCTAATAATAAACACAGGCCCTATCTACTAATGGAGATCCATGATGTTACATTAAATGAGGGGGATCCCAGGCTGTAAGAAAAACATCCCAAGTATATGTTTAGTCCTTGTGCTAGAAGTTTGCTCAAAACCATCCAGCAGCTATCTAATGGACATCTAGAATTACCTCTCAGTGGCAGACCAACTGAAATGACCTAATTGGTTGCACATTATTCTGTGTGCCTCTCCTACAAATGATGCATTAAAATGCTGTGAACAACACGAAATAGACCTTATGCCACTGACAAAAATTCAC
The DNA here is from genome assembly GCA_015108175.1 of Pelvicachromis taeniatus. Lineage (NCBI taxonomy): Eukaryota > Metazoa > Chordata > Actinopteri > Cichliformes > Cichlidae > Pelvicachromis > Pelvicachromis taeniatus. The sequence goes on from VURO01017243.1 coordinate 25,194, forward strand.
TGGAGCAAAAGCGACTGGATGCGTCAGATAAAAAGCAGACAAAAAGAAAGACAATTAGGACGTTAAAAAGAAATTACCAGCCTCATTGATGATCCTGAACAGAGTCCCTGAGGAGGAAGAGGTAAAAGTTTCGCTTCCACAGAAGGACATTAACGCATATCCCTTCATTATTTTGAATATAATGCCCTTTCCCTATTCACACCCACAGCTTCTCTACATGACCCAGGGAGAAGAAGAACTGACAATGGAAAGTGCATTCCTCACCTTCAAGATAATGTCTAGGAAAGTGTTAAGAGCTTGGACATCAATTTTAAGACATTTTGTGTAACTGTCTGCACCTTGCTATTCACAAGTTGACTTAGTCTAGTTAAAAAGACTCTGCTGTGTGAAGTTTTAGCATGTATCACTACATTAAAATAGATATTCTTACAGGTGTATGCAACTGTTGTGTAACTAAGAAAAGCACACTGAGACCGATGTTGAGACTAAAGACGCGAAAGTGTAGACCCACTTTATACAAATATATAGAAGTATGGATATAAAGTAGAAAAACTGTAAAATTTCATTTACATATGAAGCAAATTATTATTTTGTTGTATAACTTTACAAAATATTTGTAAAGTCATATTGAAACAATCAGACTAAGTAGTTTATCATAAGCTTTATGGGACTGGCTTTTTTATCAGTGCAGTGGTAAATAATTTAAAACGCTGAAGTAAATTCCCTCAAAGAAGAACAGTTCCAACAAAGAAAACTTAAATCTTGTTTACAAAGGGTTATTAGATAAGATTAACGGTTCCCTTTGCTTCCTAAAATGGTTATTTCACAGCAGCTTTTTTAGTGGTTTTTGTCATGCTTGTCATAGACTGTATATAAAAGATGTATGTAGTGACTAATGCTTGAACCATTGGTTTGCAAAGTCCCTTTTTGAGCATTTTGACTGTTACTCAAGCAAAGACTGAATCTGACGGACTAAATAAAAACACTGTACACTCATAATGTACTCATTTGTTGATTATGTCCATTCCCACAATTCTTTAATTCACTTATTTTGTTCTAAAAGGGACAACAATATACCAATTTACAATCCTGTTTTATTAAATTAGGCCTGAAACCTTAGAGTGACACCATAAACATATTAGGTTGGTTTATAAAGAGGTTTAATTTTCTTTTACACTTTTAGCCCTTTTCCATTAGTACCTACTCATCTCGACTCGACTTGTCAGACATTTTCCATTACAATCGAGTACCGCCTAATTTGTGTAGACTTGTTATAACAATGCGTTGTTTTTTTTTTTTTTGTCAGATTCAGCTACATAAAAACGCCGTGATGCATATTTCCCTTGTTGCCGGGTTTCAAAAATGGTTGATTATGATTGCAGTTTGTTAATGTCACATTTTCGGATCACCTCAGATTGCTTGGAAACCCAGCAAAGTAGGCTCTAAAAAAGCAACTGGTATCAGGTACTGCCATCTGACGGAAAACCTTAAAAACTGAGTCGAGTTGAGATGCAGTGACCCCAGTAGGTACTAGTGGAACAGTTGATTCTTTGTAACCAAATCAATTGCCCCCTGCTGTCCATTAGAAAGAATGCAGGTTTATGACTCTTCTGTATTGGTTGCAATTGTCAGATCGGCAAACTATGTCCATGTTTTAGTCTATAATTCCAGCTTATCAGCTCATAAGCTCAATGTAGTTAGTGGCCATGCTACATGCTTAGTACTGAATTTATAAATAGTTGGTAACTATGTGTCCTTTCAGGGAATAAATCTATAATGGGACTTACTCCAAAGGCAAAAAGCTGGGTAAAATCATGCAAAAAAAAATAAAAAAAAAAAATCACTTGAATTGCTTTGAATGTGTACTTTACCTTTTGCTTTTTTAGCCTTTGTACAGAGGAGCTGCAGAGTTTATTTTCTGCAAACACTTGGAGTACCGTATTGATCACTATGAGGGCAAATATTAGAGAGACATAAAGCAAAACTTCTCATTACAGCGTTTGGTTCACTGAATGTTAAATAACACAGACCCTCGAAATGTTATGCAGCAATTAAAGCAAGTCTTATACTGCAAGCTCAATTATCCTAGCGCATGGATATGTATCCTTGCAGAAATCCAGTAAAAGTGATTACACTGCTGTATCCGTTCTTAGCATTGGTCACGTTCGAAGCAAGTGCTGCTCTGCTGGTGAGTAATTAACAAATGAGTGAGTTTAATGAGCAGAGGTGAGCACTTCAAATGTGAATCATGTCTTCACATGCTAATGATGTAGCAGTTCATTTCAATAATAAAGACATGTATGTTCTTGAATCATGCTCGAGCTACGAGGGAGGAGATTTAAAATTTGAATTAAAAGCTGAGACAGGATGGTGTTGAAACCTGTCAAATATTTGAACTAGCTGAATGAATATTTAATCTGGAGAAGTAGATATGAGTGATGTGTGGGTGGACAGGCAAGCAGGATTTTCATTTTATTGTTTCTTTTAACAGCTTATTCAATGTCAGTAAAATCAAAGTACAAAGATGACACAAAGTATGAACTGCCATTAGTTCTTATAATAAAGCACACCTTATTCAGCTCCCCCCAAAAATCGAAATAGTTATGTATTTTGTACCTGGTTGACTTTCTAAGTTTATTAGAGTTGACTGGAGGATAGTTTCAAAGTCCTTCCAGTCCTTTCTTTTTTATTTTCCCTCATTTTTTAAAAAGATTATGCCTCAAACCAAGCAGCACATCAGGCTGCAGTGCGTCTGTGCCGTAATCCACTTCTACTACCCTTTTTCTCTCTTGCCAAGTCAGCCAAAGCTCAAAATCTCTAGTGATAACCTATTATAGTCTCAACCAAAGTGCTGTGCAGCTCAGTGGTTCCCCCACAGTGGCATTTGGCATTGCCCTAAATTTTTAGTGACACCCAGAAAAAGTGATTATTAAGGTTCCCCAGGCATTCTTCGTATTGTCAGCGACTGTTTCTGTTGTGGAGTTTATCTGTACCACATACTATGATTTTGGAATGACTGAAAATTTTAATTTAAAAATTTGAATGGAGTTTTTGTGCCTTTGCTGTCTCCGAACACAGAAAGAATTCAACTATGTGCCTAATAAGCCACTCAGAGATTCGGGTCATCTTTATTTCAGGCTCAGCTTAAATCGTGGAGGGAGGGTGCGACTTAGAGAGTGATGAAGAGAGCACGATGGAGGGAGGACTGGAGTGCCCTCGTGGTCCCAGACACAGATGGACAAGATGAGAGGGGAGCACAAGCACAGCTGAGGCCTTGTAGCGTCGAGTATTATAAGACCAGGAGCCAGAGAGCCCCGGCTCTGCACTGATGACACTGGCTTTTCTACCACTCAGTCATTCACTGCTCTCACCAGGAACCCCTGGGACGTGACTCGCCGAGCACAGTTGAATCAAGATTAAAGGCACTCTTGCCTTCTAAGATCAAAAGTTTGCTGGGCTATGCCAAAAGTGTTTCCAGAGGAGATATGATGGTGCATGTGATACACAGGGCACAAATGCCCAGAGCCATTAGCAATGGGAAAATAAAAATTAACTAAAACATATCAGAATGTTTTAATAGAGCTGAATCAATTAAATATGTTTTCCATCTATTTGGACACACACAAAAAAATTGGCTGTATTTCAGCGGCAAATAGCCAAATTTGCCAAACCAAAGTTCAACTCTGACAAGTCATCAACTTTGACATTTTGCCGCTCCAATTTACTGTCATTATTACAAGCTTTTACATCAGAGCTTTTCATAAAGAGTGTAGTTTATGACAGATGGATAGGTTTGACCTATTATTACTGTCCTCCTTTATGAAATCCCTTAAGCCTGCACAGAAATCATGTTTGTCAGGTCCTTAGAAAGAAGCAAAGAATATAATCCTTTAATGGGAAAAAGTGGCATAGAGGTATGCATTCAGGCGTGAAGTCTTGTTTGTCTGAGTTGCATTCTCCTTATTATATGCTGTGTTTGATGAGTGTATCCATTAAATGCCTGGGCTGGAAAATGTAAAAATTGTCACAAGTTATCGCTCTGGCTTCACACTCCCTGAGAGCTGAAGCACAAAGCACACTCTACCTGAACTCCACAGAGTACTGACAGACCAGTAATCTGCCACTGGAGCTTCAGAAGGGAAGGAGAGAAAGCACACAATAGCATCACCCACTTCTGATCCATTTTGTGAAAGGAGAAGAGTGATAAAAGAAAATGAACACATTGCTTCAGAACTTGCACAGAATGAGGGAGGGAGAGGCAACCTGATGACACTGAAGTTAAAAAGAAAGTTCACTTGCAAGTACGTGCAATGTTGTTTGGGATGCGTATGCTAGGAAGCAGAATATAAGATGCAAAAGGTGAAATTCAAAGAAAAATGATTATCACCTGTGGATTAACTTGAATATTTTAACCATGCAGCTTTGCAGATGTGTTTTTATACCACAACGGGCCAAAGAAGGAAACTCTGATTCTTCCCATTTTTGCCTCATCATCTTTCTCTCCTCGCAAAGGGAGAAGTTTCAGATAGGCAACACAGAACAAAGAAACTCCACAGACCAGAGCTGGTTTCCAAGGTAACAGCAAACGGGGCCCCTTTGGATCGAATGGCTAATTTCCACACCTGTACCCCTCAATGCAACTGCAGTGCGATGAAGATTTCAACATGTTTTATGACCGCTCGCCCGCAGCAATTGACTGCAACAGAGGTGACCACACCATATATGGCTGCAAGAACTACAGAGTGCCACCTCATTAGTAGTTCACACTGATAGGAACAGCTGGCCTTTTCTTTCTTGTTCATCTGTGTGTGTGTGTGTGTGTGTGTGTGTGTGTGTGTGTGTGTGTGTGTGTGTGTGTGTGTGTGTGTGTGTGTTATGTCATCTCGCTCTCGTCCTGCATTTCATTTTCTTACCAACATCTTCAGTGTGCCTGTTTCTCATATCGTGTCCTCACTTCTTCCCCATCTCCCATTGTGATCTCATATTCAAGCTTTCATCACACGGCTCTTTTTATCCCTGTCAATCTGTCACTTTATTCAGACTAAGTCACCTCCCAGTCCTTTAATATGTAGTTATCACTGACAGAGGAGTTATCTGTGTGAAGTTTCAAACTCTACGTTCTAAGTTTAGGATGTTATTTTCTTATAATTTAATTGGCCACTTGAACTAATTTGAGCAATTTGTTATATAGTTATATAATTTTTTAAACACTGAACAGGAAATTGACACTGCTGCAAAATTTGACCTTCCTAACTTGTTACACTAATATCTTTAAAGGCTCTTCGTGTGGACAAAGAGCCATCAAAGAGGCCAACATGTTCCACAACCTGGCTCTGGTACCTTGCACTGGTGACAACTAGAGCTGCAGTTGTCTGGTCAGAATCATCAGATGATAGCAAGATGATATCAAAGCCTTCTTGCATAGCCATCCATCTCAGTCTTGACTGTCATGGGCTGTTGTAGCTACTGTTGGTTTAACCACAATCACCTCTTTGTTTGAACTCATGGTAGAATCAGCTGTAGAGCAACTCATTGGTGATTTAAAATGGAAAGCAATTAAATAAAATCAGCTTATGTCAAGTTTCTGAATTCCAGAAACTTGACATAACTTTTTTTTTTTTTAGTTTAGGTGTTCCATCTGATGACTTTATATGGGTTTGAATAACAACCTCCCCATGTCCAGGTCGTCAACTGCTCCTGCCCCACTGCAACCTTCTATTTGATGAGCAAAAAAATAAAACAGATGTATGGTTTATAACCTATGGTATAACACAGCTAATAGAGGGGAATTAAGTTACATTGACATCCCTTCTAGGAGAAAGCAGTAACCTTCAGGCTGTAAATTAAAGTGCCTAAAACTGCTGCTCATGAAACAAGAACTTAAGGGTTGTCTCATAGTCCCACAGACTCTCATATTAAGATGCTTAACAGTAAAAATTAAACCTCTTCACAGGTTTGTATTTTCTTACTTTGTGATATCCTAACTGGGAGCGAATTGTTATATAAGTCACTCTTTTACAAGGTGTTAAGGCCCAATGTTATGCATTATTATGTATGAATAAATCTTGCTAACCAATATGTACCTAGTGTTATAATCAATATCTCCCCAGCTTTTCCTTATGTACAAAAATGATCACATGTATTTTTTAAAAAAACAGAAGAAGTAAAAAGGAAACTTTAACATAATCCAGTTATGGGGTATTACATTGCTCCATCTGTTACAGTCTTCTATGTTTATATTTGGTCTGTGCTCAGGATGCTATGAAATCTCTGCACAATGTCAGAGAGGAAGGGTTGAGAGAGCTAGAGAGCCCTCCTTTACAGCCAGGCATTCAGCAACTCATTAAAGAGCGTCTTTGAATTAAATATAAGCAACAATCAAGGCTAATGACAACAAGATTTAGGAATTTAGGACACTACGTGTGTAGTTCAGTGCAATTTGAATAACTTTACATAACTTCATGGACCACAATACTCAGTTTTTGAGCCGCTTGTTGCAAAATTCTTTTTCACAGTGATGGAAAGAGCTGGGAGGCGAAAGCATAAACTGTGTAATGTCTTTCTTTACTCATTATATAGACAATAATTAGTAAAGAAAAAAACAGGAGTGTAAAATACAAATTTTTATATAAGACACTTAGACAAAAAGGTGACCAAGAAGATACATTTTCAGAGTTGTTTATTTTGAGTTTAACTCAAAGTTCTGGCATGAAAAAAAACAGAACTTCACATTAACTTTGTGGAGTGTTTTTGCTCAATATTTTTTAGGCTGAATGCCTGTCCTCCAAGGGCCAGTAGCCAAACAGTGTAATAGCGCTGCAAAGGTTCTAATTTGTGTGCATCCTAATGACTGTTGCCCCAAGCTGTTTGCACAGTTTCTCTGCAAGCCATGAGAAGGTCAGCATGGCATCACAGCAGACGTTAAAGACAGACTTAATTGTTGGGGCAGTTGACAGTTGAAATACACACACACACACACACACACACACACACACACACACACACACACACACACACACACACACACACACTTAGTCGTGTATTAATTATTTCAGTGTACATTGCACAGACTTACAAACATTTTCTTGACTTTTACTCTAACCTTAACTATTGTATGCTTACAACCCGCCGTAAATGACCCTTAAAACACCTGAAATTTGAATGATTTACCTGATGGAAAAGGACTAGAATGGATACGTCAATAGATTTAGGTCCCCACAACATGAGGAATACCTTGAAAACACACACAGAGAACTTCTTTTTACATCAACCCATAGTGTGCCCGCACGTGCACACAAACACCTACACACATAAATCTGATATAAAGCAAGGCGCTTACATGCTGCATGTATACATTCAAGTTGAATGACTGAAAATTACAGTAACTTCACCATAGTTTGCTACTTTTATCACACTGCCAAGGACCATATCAGTGGGGTTATTATCTCCAGGCAAATGAAATGTGTTTTCTGTATCAGAACACATTTAATGGTCCTTTTACTTGCTGTGACATTTTAAAAACACAATTTTTTGTGGGTTTTTTTTCTTTCTTGGCTGTTAGCAGCATTATAGAGGCGATGGAAATTCACTTCAGTTTTGTTGCACTAAATATGTCAAGTCAGTCAGTCAAATTGATGACCTCAGACAAATCACTCTGCCACACATCCTTAAGTTTAAGCAGAGGTGTTGTTGAAAATAAATTTTAAATAAAGTTTTAAAAAGTATATCTTCACTTTTTTTTCTTAAATAATTATCTGTTCAAAAAGCTTTTGTTGCTTTTTTCTCTGTTACAGCTGGCCTCAAGGTGACCCAGAATCAACCATCACACATGGCAAAAGTTTTCTTAATCAAACATGAACA
>VURO01017250.1:2730-7730 GCA_015108175.1 Pelvicachromis taeniatus
GAGACCTAGCAACCCAATCCAAATTAGGAAGAAAACAAGCAAGGCAAAGCATGCATCGGTCTCTAGGGACCTCGCACAAGGTTTTTTTTCTGTTGATTTGTTTATCACTATGTGATCTTTCATTCTATAGTGGGCAAAAAGTCCCCACAGCTCGTTTCACCATTCTTATCTACAGTCCACTTGGCAGCAAGAAAACAAGGGAAACTCCTTGTTCTTTCAGTGCATCCATTTAAATGGAGCCTCTGCCACATCACACACCTACTCGGTTATATCTTGAGTGTGCACTCGCCAGATACCAGTGAAGTAAACAACAATTAACAAGGTCATCTATAATGAAAGTTCTTGCAGCGGGTGATGAGACATAATCAAGAGCTGGTTCTCTTTAAACGATAAACATGTTACAGTCAAGAGGAGCAAGTGATGACAGCTAGTGTCTTTAAAGTTGTGGTCATAAGTTAAAAAAATAAATTATAATAATTTTAAAAATGGGCTGCACATTTTGAGAATACCCTGACAAAGTTTTGAGTGCCCTATTATTTTCTCTGACAGCAATTAGCATGTCAAATGCTGCACCTCTTTGTGTTCTGACATCTTGTCCATAATGTAAATGAAGTCAGTAAAATTTGGTATTTTGGGTTCAACTAGACCTTTCTGTGCTTTCACCAGGATACATTATATATTTACTCTTTTTTTTAAAAAAGAGGTCATGAACCTGTGGGCTACCTGACTTTAAGCTGCTCTTGCTTTGGCTCTGACTTCATAGATGCATTAAAGATGTATTAAAAGGAGGGATGATTATGATCCATAAATCAATAATGCATGGAAACTGAGACGACAACACAGTGATTCCTCACAGAGAATAATTAGAGGAGGAAAAGTAAACATAACACCTTTCTTCACGGATCTTTATAAGGTCTTTACACTATGGGTGTTCCCAAATATATTTTTCATTTTGAGGCAGTTTTGGATGTTAAAAACTGAACATAACAAGTTTATAGTTAAAACGTAGCTACTTCAAAACACTAAAGTGTCTGAAACTAAATCTAATGGAGCCCGTAGACTTGACTCTCTAGTAAGAGAGCATTTGAGGAGACTACCTGGATTATTGGAACTGTAGATTATATGAACCATCTCTTCTAATTGTTAGTATGCAGCCAGCTTTTTAAAAAAAAAAAATAATTCTGGGAATTCTAGGCTGTTAACGCTGTTACCCTCTAACAGCATGGCACTTACTGACTTTTGCCATACCTGCATCGGAAGGGTCTGCATCATTTTCTTCTTCCTGGAGCCAATCTGTAGATAACTAAAAACAAGAGATAATGTGAAGTAAGGTTTCCTGGTATTCTGCAGCCCACAAATACACAATAATATTTTTCAGCAGTTAGACATGAAAATGTGCTAATGTGCTATTATACTATGGTACAGTTATACCGTTAAACAGCTCCAATTTAGCCACTTGTTGCATAAAGTCAAATACCGCTTTTTACTGCACAAAATATTATATGTTGTTATACAGAGAACGTTAGTTTCAATTGTTCCTGCATCATCACAACTGATATTCCACACATTTTTATATGAATATTTAAAGAAAGAAGAATCAGCATTAGTTAAGTTCTCTAGCACAGTTTTTCCACTGGTTTTTAGTGTAAAAAATAAAGGAGAATGGAGACAGTATGCAATCTTTTTGCATCTGGGATAGATTAACTTTCCCTCTGCTGCTTCTCCTTTGCGTTCTGTGAATAAGTGGCTGCACAAATCTCATTATCTGCTGCACGAGGCCACTTATTTTTAGGCTAGGGCAGAGTACACTTCTCTACAGTGCTGATCTCATTTGTCACTGCCGTGACTAAGCACTGGTGCAAACACTTTAAAGCCATGACTCAGTTCCATGTCTGAAAATTGTCTCGATTTGGGTCCATATATTTGTTAATATCAGCTACAATGATTATGAAACAGTGGGAATATTTCAAAAGAAATTTGGTTGATGGTTTATTCCTGGTCATCGAGGGCTTTACGCATCTAATGCTTATAGACGTCTGTATAATGGGTGTGAAAGAGTGTGAAACCCTTTTAAATGTAGGCTAGCTTATTTGCCTAAAGCACAGTTTATGCTTACTCTAGCTTTTTGAATTTTTCCCTCCCAGCAGCGACGTACTGCTCCCCGCTCCTCAGGCTCTCCAAGCAGTCAACTTTATGACCTCCTCTCGGTGTGTAAATGTTTCTCACGGCTCCAAACGGGGCTTGTATCCCGCCGGTCACCTCTCTTAGCAAGGTCTCAAAGTTGCACACTCTCTTTTGGTTTATCACTATCCGGCGAGCCTCGTAGTATGCATCGCCGTTTCGAAACATGAAAACGTTCTTCACCACTGGCTGGGAGAGAAAGTTTGGCTTCTCCGAACTCATCTTTGTGCGTAAAAGCGAGCGGAGAGAAAAACAAGTTACAACAAACTCACGGTTCAGAGGTACCGGCCATTATAACCTCATTCGAGCTGTTCAAATGTTCTGGGTTGAGTAAAAATGGGTAGTGGAGACACAAGCTGCTGCACGCAAATCTTCGGTCATCAGACCGGGCAGAGAAAAATCCAAGGAAGGAAAAAATGCTTTCTGCACTTAAAGCGGTTGCTGATTAAAAGTATGATGGAGCACATAAAAGTGCTGATGTTTCCCTGCGTTACAAATGTCAGCTGTCTGCAGAATTCCTCTCCTCTGCACAGGAAGAGGTGTGGAGTAACCGCCACAGCGTATGCACCGCTATACCGCAGGTGATGGTAAAAAGCCCAGCGAGTCTGAGTAGTCTCCTGCTCTATGTATCATGGGAGCTCAACTGTTGGGATGTATCTATGGGAACAAGCCGTCGTCCCCTGGCCGATTAGAAGGGACCTTACACAGCCATAATCATCAGGTAGTCAATCATTAGCTGATGAGACGGAGACCTAAGTGTTCAAATGCGCCCCATCAGAATGTGGGGTAAGGTATATGCCCAAAGTGGTCCGTGATCAGAGGAAAATAATAAAAAAAAACAATTTGTAACTAAATGCTCCTGGTGGGCAGGTGAGAACGTTAATGAGGCACCATGAGACCAGGTGGAAGCCCGAGTTGCTGGTGACATCCTGAAAGCGGGGCGAAAAACATGTTTGTCTTCTGAACTGTAATTGTTCATCATTGCACCACCTAGATATGTGTACCTTATGTACTTTTGCTCAAAAGTGAAAAGCCAAAGAACACACACAAGTTAAAAGCCCCTGATTCATTTTAATGAATACATCCAATGTTTCTATTAGAACTAATACTAATGTTACTACCACTACTACTAAGAAGAAGACGAACAACAACTATCACTAATGTCTGTGGTTAATTTTGTGAAGTTTTAAGCTTTCCACCTTATTTTTATAATCTTGCTTAGCAGCACCAATCCGCTCGTTAGAAGTCAGTCTGGTCACTCAGAGCAAAAGTTCTACATAAGTAAATATAATAAATATAACTGAATATAATAAATATAACTGAATATAATAAATATAGCCACTGTGGTGTCCTCTTCTGGGGCCATTTTGGCGACGAGCGTGTGTAAATGCGTGCATTACATTAGAAGATGATGAATGAAGTGTAATTCATTTACAAAGAAAGTTCAAGTCTGGGCCAATAATAGCTAACATTATTATGTCTGGCTATCCGAATACTGAAATTTAAAGTGGAACAAAAACCACCAAGTTTTGCATCATATTTTTAAACACTCCATAGTAGACAGGATATGAAGCCAGTTATATTACAATGGGTTCGGTTCTATGGTTTAACTCTTCATACTAAGTTAGCTACTCTTTTTTGGCAACCGAACTGTGTATAAATGTAACCTTGTATTGATTTGTATTGATGGGCACACAGTGTCATGTTGTGCCCTATTTCAACCAGTAGAGGGCAGTGGACACCAACTAACAGATCATAACTACACACCTGCAAGATACGACGCAGGAAAGAAAGTATTTTTATGCAATGTAAAGTAGTTTGTGTACTTATCCATTGAATGAAGGTTGCTTCTGTTGCTTTTGCGGTGCCATAGTAGTGCAATAGTATGGTGGTATAGAGTATTGTCTGAAATGTACAGTTAACTACAGGCAGTAACTGCTTTGTTTATGTGTTTTCTGTATGCTATGAAATTCAATTGATTCATTTATTCTTTAAACATGAACGATCCTCAGTTTGAGAATGGGAGGAGATGCAAACCCAGCCTTAGGGGGTCACAAGCTCCTAATGCTGGTTCCAAAGGAGAAGGCTGCATCAGGAAATAACAAACCTTTGGAAATCAGGGAGCAGCTAAAAGTACCTCTTCTTTTTAATTAGGAAAAAATATTAGATTCCTAGCATTTTTTTTTCAAAAGACATGTTTATTTACGACTTTCAGTGCACAAGGTCTACACATGTTTGACTGGAAAGTGACTGGAAAGTTGTTGATTGTGTATATCCCTTTAGACACAATATCAACAATAACATAAGCACGGTGCAAATCAAAACAAGAAAATTCCATTTTCTTCCACCTTTCCTTGTGTATATGTATGCCTTTTTTCAATTTCAACATCAGTGGCAAGACATGAAATTATACATAATTGCTGTTGTTTATCGGATGTGATAATGGCACCTTTTAAACCCTATCCCTGCACAGCCAAAATTGCTTTGCAATTGCCCTTGCTTGACAACATTTAGAAAAACTTGATGGCAAATATCTGTCATTGCCTGATAATACTAGCGAGAAACTGAGGTAGGGTGGCATCATGAAAACATAGAAATTCAAGTATATTAAGGATCTACTTTGATATAAAGTAAAACGCAAATGAACAAAAGTGCTGTTGTTGTTAAAACCTTAAGTAGACTGGCTTAAAAGGATCAGTAGAGATAGCAGTTGATATAAAAACAGTAAAGTGCTGTAACCAAGAAAAATGTGTGCTTTTGATTTGTAAACCTGGCACCCTAAAAAATCCTAATAAACTGGTAAATAAGCAAATGCTTTT
>VURO01017250.1:12730-24942 GCA_015108175.1 Pelvicachromis taeniatus
TGAGCTGTGTACAGGTTAAAAAAAAGTACGTCCCTTGGCAAAATAGTCTCATTACATGACGAGATATCAGAATTTTTTTTTCGCTCACTGTGTTCTTTGGTCGATTAAATCATCAGCGTGGCTGATGCTTTTGTTTTTATTGTCTATCGGCATGTTATTTGAAACTTTAGAACAGGTGTTGAGCTCATGTGACTCCAGGGCTGCTGAAACAAATGACAGTTTCATCTTCAGCATATTTTGTGATTTTTAACTTAAAGAATAACGTTGTGATGAGCAGTGAATAGTTTTCGGACATTTATGTTCGTGAATGAGCTCAGATCAAAAGCTCATTTTTACTCTGATGTCATTTTAGTTTAGTTAAATATTAGAATTGGAATTAAAGGAAAGACCTGGTGAAATATGTTGATGTAAAACAAAAAGCAGGTGTATTCTGCAGGAATCTTAACTTCATAACAGTCTTTTAAGAGAAACAGCAAACAGATATATAGCGACATTAACATAATATGAACTGGGATTCAGTAAAACTTTGAGCGCTCAGCATTTTAATTATATCTGACTGCTGAATACAACAACAATAACAGAACAATAATAACAATAAAAACATAAAAGTAATGAAATAAAGGCCACATGCTGTTTGAACTTTATCAGCTAACTGAAAATGAAACAAACCAACATAAATAAAACATGATATTGTTGTGTGTAGCACCTCAACATCTTCCACAAATATCCATGCACATTAAAACATACTGCATTCATTTTCTTGGAGCTTTTGTTGGTCGTCATTGGAAATGGCTAATGCAAAAAAAAATCCAAGAACATTTTTCACACTGATATTTAGCAAGCTAAAGCTAGCATGATCTGCATTCAGGGACTTGCATTTATGGAAAGGAGCAGGCTGAACACCACATGAACTGTTTAACTGAATCCCATTTACTAGCAGTAATTAAATGGTTTCGATGTCCAATGCACAAATTCACACAAAATTAAAGAACACTACGATTTCAGTGTGTGGTTTTTTTCTTGGCACTTTATAACTTCCCACCATCATTATCATTGTTTTAAATAAACTACTCTCCTCTTTGTTCCTTGGACATTGACTGTGCATGCATTCACTCAGTGTCCATGCAGTCATCCCCTCTCTCTCTCTCTCTCTCTCTCTCTCTCTCTTGCGCTCTCTTGCTCTCTCTCTCTTTCTCTCTTTCTCTCTTTCTCTCTTTCCCACTCTCTCTGTAGCCCTCAGACCACCAACCAGTGATGCAACTGTGGGGGAGAAAAAGTGCAATACGTCAAAGAGATAAATCACAGCACTGTGCTCCCGTACAAATTACCATAAAGTATGATCGAATGAACTCTTACAGTGAACTGCCGGACCTCCCCATTGTCTACCAGATGATGCTCTGTCTCTGGGGTGATAGCATAAGCCAATCTCTGTTCAAGGGAAAAGAGTAATTAACTCTTGTCAAACACTGTACTTAATTGATAATGAAAGAGCTCCATCATGACAAAGGCAGCTAAAGATGGAAGATTAGTATGGATAAGAATCATCTGAAAAGGTTTCGGAAGACAAGACTAAGCTTATGGACTTACATCGCAAAACTTTCCAGGCAGTGTGCACAGTTTGTAGATGGCATAGAGAGGCACCATGGTCATTGAGGACATGGCCAGACACCACCCAAGCATGGTAGCCCATGCAGGAAACATGTAGGAGCCATAGTTTGGAGGGTTAAATGTGGCAAAGCTCACCACAACCATGAACTATGGAAAAGAGATTTATGAACATACAAGACCTGAAAAACCACTGATTAAAAGGAGGTAAGATTATTGCAAGACAACACTTGTGGCTGATATCAAAATGGAATGCATAGTAAGAAATAAACACTGAATCATTCATTCCCATGATGAGTCAATCACACGACTTAGCTACCCCAGGAAAGATGAGAGACTAGGGAATAAAAATGTCCAGTGAAGTGGTTTCCTTTGGGTACGTATTTGGAAGAAGGTGCAGTAGTAACAGTGTTTTGCTTCTGACATATAGCCGTGTGAGTGCACTGCTAGATATGAGCAGAGGGGATACTGTGAGAAAAAAGGATGTGAAGAATCCGATTTATATTCAGTATGAATGTGAATAAAAAGCAAAGCAGTGAGATCATGATAGGGTTAATGTGTGGGGGTTGAATTGCTACTTTATTCATTTAGCAGGTCGCTTGATTTTTTTTCTTTCACTGCAAAATTGAACAGGCTTTTTTTCCCTTTTGCATTTTATTTCTGGTATTGAGGTCATATTTTGACCATGGAAAACGAAATGCTCTGTTTAAAAGTCTGATGTACTTAACACATTACACAAAAAAATCAAACTTTGATGAGAGGAGAATCAGATCAAACATACAGTTTTCACATTTTTTAACTTCACTTGCTGGGGTTAGTATGACTCACCAGGAGGAAGCAGGGACTGACAAACTTCCAGCACAGCCTCCAGTATCTCCCTGGTCGGTGGCCAATCATCTCCTCAATGTCATCACTGAAACGGTCCACTCCTAAAACACAGAGAAATGCTCATTATTACCATGACATGGTTAACAAAAAGCACAGTTACAGTGCTGTGTATTAGCTTGGAGCATAAGAAAAACAATCTATCTATCTTTCTCTCTGCACAAGTCCAAGAGTCTATATATACACATTAAAATTAAAGGTTAAGTCTAATACAAAAACCTTCAATACCAGAGGTTATCAGGTATCAGTAAAAATAGTTTAAAAAAATACAGCATACCATTAAACTATTTGCATTAACCAACGTCATTCTGCAAAGCTAACCATAATGAGCTGCTGCACCATTTTTCACCTTTGTCATGATTTTGCTTCTCTCATTCCCCGGCTGCATTTTGCCTTTGTGACTTCCTGTCCTGAAGGCATCTCTCGCTGCAGAGGAATAGATCCGGAGCGACTTCCAGGTATTCAGCACTGCTAAATGTATTTATGCAGTGGAGTGCAGATCAAAAGACCACAGTGGCCGGGGTCAAGCATTCCTGTCAGCAGTTATGAGTATTGAGGGAAAAGGAGCCAGAAAAAAAGCCCCTAAAGCCTTAGGCTTGATTTATCTGACTTGCCAAGGTCAGGACCCACCAAAGTGGGGCAATATGCTGACCTTGTTGCCTGGGGCCTGCTTAGTATTTAGTCCTTTATGCACCTCTTCATAGTCGTACTTATTAGACATTAACAAGAAACTCAGTCTCTGACCTTTAAATAGTTTTTCTGTCTGCTGGTGTTTCCAAATAAGGGTCTAGAATTTCAACTCAATTACTATTATTTTTTTTTATTTGATTGTTTGTTTGTTTTTTCTATGAAAAAAATCAAACACACATAGGCCTGACCCCTTTCTTCCGGGGGAAAAACTCAGATGGCTATCATTAGTGCAATTATCTACAGAACCACAAGAGGTCACTAAAGAGCACACTGGGGTCTAAAATGTGTCTTCGTGAGCTCCTACCAAAAACAAAGGTGTGTTTCCATAGTGAGTCTCTTACCCTGTAAATAATTATTCACTTTCTTTATTTTCTTCCTCTGTCTGATGTCATTCACGAATAACTTTTTGTTATTGACAAAAAATATGTTAAATAAAGTAGCTGAAGACTCTGGTCACATGGAGGGAGTTTGACTCACACACACTCACACACCTGCAATATAGATATCAGGCAGCTGATTCCTGCCCGTTCCTGAGATACAATTTTCTTCATATAGTTCTTCATCACTGCTGAGTGAGCACAAAGATTAACACTGGCCACGGTTAGAATTCGGCTCCATCTTGCAAGCGCCACAGGTACTATATATGCTTGTGGTTTGGTTAGAGATTTGGTCAGAGAGTGAAGTGGCCAAGTAGGAATGGATCATCTGCCAGCAGTATTCTTACATCTAATAGAAATATGTTGCATTGAGGCACAGAGGACCTATGCGAACAGATTTCTCATCAAACCCCTAATAAAGCATCAGCTTTGTTGGCCATGAAAAAAAAATCATCCCCCTGCCTCTTTTCTTCAGTCCATCTTTCTCACCATAGAACCACGCTATGCCGATGGCTTCAATAAGCACTCCAAACAGAATCGATGTTCCTGCTGCAAAGTGGTCCAGCAGAGTAAACACATACATCCCTCCCTGGAGAGGAAGAGGACAGAGGAGAGAAAGAAAATAATGCCTGTAAGTTTTTCTATTGTTACCTTGTTTTTAGACAGTTTTACAGATTTATATGTCTGTGCGTATGCAATCACTAGTGTTTAACAACAGCGCAATGATAAATTATAACCAGCACACTAACATGATGTGCATGCCATTAAACACAGACTCTCCACTAAGAAACTTACATTTGTAACACAGAAGAGGGATATGAGAAAAGTGGAAACAACAATAAAGAGGGTGAACAGCTCTCTGTGCTTGTGGAGGAATTTGAATTCGTCAATCAGCCCTGTGATCACCGATTCCATGCCACCCATCTACAACAGAACACAGCAGTTAGAAGGAAAGAAAAAGTCAGTCCTGAGCAGTTAAGTCACTGACGATGCCCATTGTTGCTTGGATGGTTACTGCTCCTAGACAATACATTTAAAAGGAATGAAAAACAGTAATTTGGCATAGAAAAGGTATGTTATTTGGCTGATCCAAGGGATGTAACTGTGAGCGTCTGTATGGATACTCACTGCGCTGTCAATGCCCAGAGTCAACAGCATGATGAAGAAGATAACTGCCCAAATTGATGACCCGGGTAGTGTTGCAATGGCTTCAGGGTAAATGACAAACACTAATCCAGCGCCTTAAAGAGAAGGTGAACAGCAGCACAAAACGCAATGTAGTGCTCAAACCATTTCCCCTGGTATATATAACATTATTTTATATATAATATAAAATAAGCTGCTAAAAGTAAAAGAGGAGGCATAACAAAAACGCATGTTGTGAATTAGCCTAAATCAACAGCCTTTGGATAATCAATAATAAACAATCATACCGTCTCTTGCAACTTTGTCCAGAGCCACGTTATGCTTTTGAGACATGTACCCAAGGAAGGAGAAAACCACAAAGCCAGAGAAGAAACTTGTTAAAGAGTTGATGGAGCTGGTAATGATGGCGTCCCTGGATCAATAAAAGAAGGCGGAAACACGATAGTCCATAATAAGAATGTAAAACACTTTGTCAATATGTCATCAGCCAGCACACAGTCAATATCTACATAACTGACCAGACCAGTTGTAAGTCAGGGATGTACGTTTTTAAAAAATTGTTATGTACAGGCTTGACATCTGCAATAAGTCCTGGAAGTGAAACAGCTTAGGCAACCTTTGACTGATCTTGTAGATTGCTCTGTCAGATTTTCAGTATCTTACATCATGTGACAGACTGTTGAATTGTTCTTTCCATTAAAAAAAAACAACAAAAAAAAAAACAGAAAACAAAATGAACAAAACAGTAATAACCTTCTTAAGGTTAAATGGTACGTGAAAAGTGAGTTTATGCTTTTCAGGAATCCTCGAGGTGTTAGTTATCAGAAGCATTTTTTTAAAGGGCAAAAAGGGGGAGATAAAAGCCACCTGTGGGACGCAGATGATTTTCAAAGAGGGCAACAGTTTTGATTGGTGTAACATCTAAAGTAGTCTGCTGCGCAGCATGGCGTCAAAGACATAGTGGGTTTCAAGGAGCTTCAAAGGTTATTGTAATTCACCTGCTTATGTTGCATGTGTGCTTGCAGAATCAGCTTCCCCACCTCCGTGTGCCTCCGTGAATTCCCACCTGCCTCTCCCCGTGTATCCGTACCTGTAACAGTTGTTGCTGAATTTGTTGTAACTGGAAAAGGCAATTAGCACACCAAACCCCACTCCCAGCGAGAAACAGATCTGTGTTGCTGCCTCAATCCAGACCTGGGGAGAGAAAGAACAAGCGCACTTGTGTGAAGCGGCAAACAAAAGGCACAGGAGAGGAAAAAAGCCATTATTAGAGATAATTGCAGGAAACTCATTCAACAGCAGCAGATGAAAGACGCTTGTGAATACGGGGGGTAATTTTGCAAATTACTGCTCCATGCATCTATCTAATCTAATTCTCCAATTGCTCCCGTGCATCTCTCAATCTCTGTCTTTCTTGCTTTCACTATCATAAATGAATCCTTTAGTCATGCATGTGTATTTATTGAGACCCTCAACACCTAGTGTTAAGCTAAATTAGATATTTATATTGTGATAGGAAGTTTCATGGATAAGAAAAATATTTGAAATGAGTGGCACAAGTAATTTTCTCAAATCTTAATTGCGTTGAGGAAAGTTAGCAATTAAAACAATGTAGTGTTTACTTGCACTGGAATAATTCCACATTCGAGCACTATAAAATTAAAGGGTTAATTTAACAGTGGACATATAGGACTGCAAAAGTAGAGTCTGATGCTCGTGTTATGCTTCTTGTTTGTGAAGCAAAGAAAATTTTATTATGCTTTTTTTTCTGTTATCACTGTTTGAGGTTCTCTTGCTCCGTGAACTTGTGCTCAAAGTTTTATTGTTGTTTTTTTTCTTATTTTCTTATTTATATCAGAAAATCTGGAACTATGCCAACAAATCTCCAGTTATTCAATACTTTCTTGGTTAGGTTAATTTAAATCACATGTTGGGTTCATAAGAATATCATTCATCAAGATCTGTGATGATGCTTCAATTTTTAATTTTGTTGCTTCTATGACTTTAAATGCTATATTTATAAAGCCACAGTATTTCCTCTCATGCTATCTTCTTGTGGAACTCTGTCACTCTCACTTCACTTGTGTCCCCTCTTTCTTCTTTTGGCACTCACCTTGGCGTCACAGAGTCTTAGGAAGTCCACAGAGAGGTAGGCCTTAATGCCATCAATGGCTCCAGGCAGGGTGACTCCGCGGAGCAGCAGCACAGTCAAGACCACATAGGGCATGGTGGCTGTGATCCACACAACCTGAAAGAGTCACAGTACACCCAGACACACACACACACAAGATACACACAAAAAAAGATACATGCATGCAGAACAATCATGCATTTTCGAATGGTGCATTTGACTGCTACACAGTTAAAGTCACTGTGCACCATGACTCTCTTAAATATATATTTTTGTCTGTTATCTTATATGTTACCTTGCCAGAAGTCTTGACTCCCTTCCAGAGACTGAAGTAGAGCAGAACAATAACTACAGCTAGACAGGAAGTCAGCTGCCAACGTGGACGACCAAGGTCATCAATGCCGTTACTGTCCTGAATATGGAGTACTGCCCTTCTGAGAAAGGAGAACATTCAAGCAAGAGGCATGGTGACTCCTAAATCACCATTTGGTGTACACTGACAGTCTTGTATGTATGAGCACAGGCCTAAAGTGACAGGAGGAGCTCAAGAATACTGGCCTAAAAAGCTGTCACCATAATTTCATGTCACACGTTGTTGAGACCAATCCATCATCTGCACTGGGCTTAACATTGTAACATTCAGTTTTTTAGTCACCATAGTTACTGCACTCAGTCAAAAGGGTGTCCTTTTTTTCTGAAGCTTAGTGTTTAAAAAAAAAAAGAATAATAAAAACATATGCAATAGAAGGTAAAGCAAGAACTCTGGTGACTATCTCTCCAGACATTTAAATAGAAAAGAAAATCATGAAAATGTATCATCACCTATTAAATATGTGTTTAAATATGTTCCATATGAACCACGGGATGTGAAATACCATTACTAAAACACACATCTAAAGTACATACAGTACAATATGTACTGTGTAGGATATGTAGGGTTTATCATAATAACTGCTGCAATCAAGATTAAAATGACTAAAATTCTGTCAATACCATTACAATATTATTATTCATATCAAAATCTGAGGTATAAACCAGGTTCCAGATACCCTTCATAAGACTGGCTTTACATCCAGTCCCTGTTTCTGAAAGATGATGCTTCACCTAAAGGGAGATTTGAGACCCCAGGCTGTCTGACCAGATGCTGCACCAAGTGTCGCTACATCTGTTGCAAGTGCTGAAAATAATGCATTATAACAAATTGCATTATCACAAAAAGGCAGCTAAGATGGGAAAACTGCCTAAAGGTGACAACGTTCAAAGCCTACCTTATTCTAGAACATTACCAAGCATGTGTCACCTTAAAGGCTAAAATCAGTGGATACTGTTTTTGCCTTAATCCATAAATTTAGAGGCAGCCTAACAGATGAGACTAAATGAGATCAGCCAATGTTCAGCTGATATAGTCAAATTGTCTGCAGGTGGTTTTGCATAAATAGCCCACTGCCATTTTATCTAACATGGATGAAATGCTGCATCTGTCACAGCAGAACAACCCCTTTCACTTGCTGGAATAAGAGACACCTGGTCAGCTTCATAAAGGAAGGCAACATTGGCTAAATGCAACTAAACTGTGGATTTCTGATTCTCTACGATAATATATCTCAGCTATATAGGCTGCAAAGGCATTCCATTACTGCACTGCAACCAAACATATCTTTTGTGCATCCTCGTGCAGTAGATGTAGAGGACTATCTAAACAACCCTTTTTAGTCCTTACAAATAGTGTGCTAAAGCCGAAGATCAGGCCAACTTACTCAAAATACTCCTGAGCGGGGGTGGCTTTGTAAATGTCACTGACTGAGCCGTTGTCAGCCCAGTCGGAGCAGTTTGGACTGTTCCACGTGTTGTTGCAATGGACCCATGGTAGCTCACCAGTGAATGAGGAGAAGAGGTAGAACATTGCCCATGAGATGATGACATTATAGTAGAAACCAACATAGAGGGAGATGAGGATCACTGTAAAGCCTACGCCTGTTGAGGGAAACATAAATGATGAATATTATAGACACCAAAGATACAATATTGAAGAATATTATATTATACTCTCAATACAGATAAAGAAAGACAGTCAATTGACTTGCTATTAAGACAGATTAACATAATATTATTATATATATTATTTAAAGAAATATTGAAAAGGATAAGCGGCTGAGAATGGATGGATGGATGGATGGATTAATTGATTAGTTTACAGTCTTTCTCATGATCAGATGTAACATATTTCCCAAAGGCTCACACTCTGGCATTGAGGTGCACACCATAAAGCACAATCTTTGGGTCACTGTGAATATACAGTAGCCAGTGCTACATGCCTGCAGTCTCAGAAAAAAAAAAGTAGAAACAACCTTCAAACACTGCCTCTTTATGCCTTAATTATCAATCCATCTACCCTTTCTGTAAATCTGAAACAATGTCCACTCTTCTGAGGCTGTATATAATTGTTAACCTTTGCTAGGAAGCATAACCGCAACTGTGTCTTATTGATTTCTTTGTAATGTGGATGTGATATTTGTCCACGGAGCCATGTCTCTTATTAGCGCCACATGCGGCCGTGCTATCTCTCAATCTCCCTTCACCAACCCCTTCCAAGTCCTTTTTTCTTCAAATGGATTGATCCTGGGAGGAAACCAGCTTTTTGATCAGAATAATTACTGTCAATACGGGCATGTGTACGTGTATTTGAATAATTACTGTTATCCCCCTGCTGAGAGACAGAGAGAGAGTGAAGCGTGTGATTAGAACGTCAACGTACTCTGTGTGGTCCCTGACAGACGGCACATGCTCCGAGGAACACACATAGAGGAGAAACACGAAGCAACACGTACACATTGTGGACCACCTTCAGACCAAAAAGGGCATGATGCCACACAAAACAGCTTTATGGCTTCTTACTGTGGCGCAACAGATGGTCTGCTGTTATTAGAGGTAACTTCTAAAAAATCAAAGGGAATTCAGAGAAAGCAACAGATGAATGCACACAAATTAAAGCTTGTTTAAAAAGCGTAAAAAAACAGAGCCAAGTGAAGTGTATCATTATATTTTCAACCCATGACTTTGCTTAGAAACCTGAATTGGACTTGGTGTTTGTTTCTCCATTAGTGTATGTTTGGATGGCATTTTTCCTGAACTGCGCTTTGCTTAACGGTGTGATGAAAAATACCCAGAACAAGCATCAGCCAATGTTACCTGCCACTGGGTGACACAAAAAGATGCGGACAATCAGAATAAAAGTCTAAAAGCCCAATTTTCATTTGCTTTCCATGTGAGTGCCAGCAGAACCTGATGTTCCGGGGAGGATAAACAATGCCTGTCGCTGCTCAGCTCAGAGACAAGCAGACAAAAGAGACTGGCATGTGGACAGGCAGGCATGTGGGCAGACAAGCAGACAGAAAGACATGTAGAGATTAAAGGGAGAATGTTAGCAGACAGACAGCCATGTAGGCAGATGGACATACAGAAAAACGCAACTCGTCCCATGATATATTTATTATATTCCTAAGAGCGTGTATCTTCAAGTGCTTGCATATGTGAGCAAGTGTCTGTCACATTTGATTTTACCTTCAGACATTTTACTTTCCTACCTTTAAATATGGGACATATCTTCCAGACTCCTGCTGCCCCCTCTCTGTTGTACTGACCCAGAGCCAGCTCCATGTAGAAGAGAGGCATGCCTGCTATCACCATGAAAAACAGGTACGGTACCAGAAATGCACCTACACACACACACAATTTCAAAAATAAATAAACAGATTTACTTATGTCTTGCAGATATGTTCACACCTGTAAATTCAAAGAACAGCATCAGTTTAGTGCCAGTTTACAGGATCATATGCAGTGTTAACGCAGTTTGTGAAAATGTAATATTTAGTATTTTACAATTTTACTTTCTATATTAAACTGCCACTGTACTATTGGCAGGTTTCTTTTGCCCTCTTTTTTTAAGCTTTAATAATGGACTATTGTAATAAAATGAAAACACTCATATATAAAACTGTTGCTTGTCTGTGAAAATAAAGTTTATGCCTCTTTTGTCATATTTTCTTACATACATATTAGACACAGTGACGTGAAAGGCCGTGTGTTAGCCTTGACCATAGCTGCAGCATCATTTCATTTACAGCCACAGTATCATTTACAGCTCTTAAACATAATGAGAGCTCTATGTTAAACAGCCATAATTAGTGACACTGATTGTTAGAGCTAATCTATTCAGAACAGCTGTGGTGGTTTTTCCCCTATTTTGATCTTTGTAAAGGGTTGAAATAAGACGCAAACAGCGACCGTCATGCAAACAGATCTAAAGCACACACAAACATGCGTGCATGCATAAAGTACTTGTAACTAATGTAACTAATTCCTCCTTTTCTCCCCCTTGTTCTCTCTCTGTTTCATTATTTTTCTTATTTGCGTTTCCTTTCGACACAGTCACCATGTTTATGCCCTCCTACCACTCTCAGTGTGACAGACAAATCCCCTGGACTGGGGCAAAAAACAAACAAAAAAAAAAAACAGCTTCCTCACGTCAATCTTTTCAACAGTCTCACCTCCTCCATTTTTGTAGCAGAGATAAGGGAACCTCCAGACATTTGCCAAGTCCACAGCAAATCCGATCACGGACAGGAGGAAGTCAATTTTCTTTCCCCAGGTCTCCCTCTCTTCCTCCCCACTGGGGTTAGTCTGAGTCGGGGTTGGAGTCACTAAGGTGGTCGATGTGAACTGAACCCCATTCTGTTCCTTTACAAGTATCAGCTCCACCTGAAGGGTCACCAAGTTTAAAATCAATCATGCATAATGCAGAATGGAATATCAAAAACACATTCACCTTAAAACATGTTATTCATGGTGATGTATTAGAAAATGTACTGTAAAATACTGTTATTTTTACTTTTTTTGTTTTACCATTTTTGTCATTCTTAAAAAAAAAAGCATCATATTTGTATAATACTGATCTTTACACTGCGCTTACCAGGCATTCACGTTATGCACTACCATTTAGGGTTTTTTTGTTTGTTTTTTCATGTCTTTTGCACTATATAGTTTAGTACAATATAAAGAGTCACACAGATTAGAGAGTAAATGTAGCCATTTCATCAACTGAGACCTTTGCACAGAAATTCAGAAACGTTTTCTCAACCCAACTGCACTGTGTGTCTTAGACGTGTACCGACCTCTTTTGGACCCATCGTGTTGGAGGTGGGTTTTTCTGGGGCTACAACTGAGGACATCACGGTGCAAAATGGTAAAAGGTGAAATCTCGGTAGGTGACACTGACAAGTCTTGAGCACAAAATGAGAGAGAAAAATAAGGGGGGATTTTCTTTTTATTCCATTTACATGTTTTTTTTTTTTTTGGTGCAAGTATAAAAATCATCAAAG
>VURO01017261.1:10788-27679 GCA_015108175.1 Pelvicachromis taeniatus
TGCTGTTATTACGGGACGTTTTTTGTTCCAGCCCAACCCAGTATGTCATCATCAACTGACAAAATCTATCATTATGATTATAATGCAAGTCAGACCAATCTGTGAAGCTTTAAATGCAAGCATCATTACTGCAGCTGTCTCATATCATATGGCTATCAATGTATTTTATATCAAGAAGCACCTCCGCTGGGCCAACATTGTTACTTTAACGCCAGCAAGAAGCTTTCTCCGACATTAATTATAGCTAATATTGCTCAGCTGATTGGATGCTAGTTAAGTTCTGTCATTTAATTTGTAGCTAATACTCTGCACCGGGATCCACCAATGCAAACACTCTTATGGCAAAATAGCCAACTTAACGCTAGCTAACCGCTGCTAACTAGAAGGCTAGGCTACAGCTACCCCACCCCCGGGCAGTTCAATTCCGCCACAATTTATCAGCTAAATGTACGAACAATTACAATTACAGCTCTAAAAGCAGTGTGCTGGTCGCTTCATCTTGCCTTACCTGATTCAATTTGCGCCTGCTTTTGTGTTTGGGCATTGACTGGAACACGGGACGGTGTGTATCTCAGATCCACGCATCAACGAACACCACAACGCTAGCTTACTAACTAGCTTAAGCCAGCTAGCGTAGTTTTCCGAGGAGTAGCCCTTCCCGAACGCAGGCTACGGCTGGGGGAGCTTGACAACCTCAGTCAACCAACCGGAGAGGGGGGAATCACACCCACTATAGCCCTTTAATGAAGGCACTGCCCAGGCAGGTAAAAAGACAATCTTTAAATTCACTAAAGCTCACCCAACAAGACAGCCTACTGTCTCCCTTTTGCCGAGCTTAACATCTGCCCTTTCCGTAGTAACACTCTTGTCCGGCCACCGAGCGATGAGATGGGCGCGGTAACCCTGCAGTCAGCCCTGGGAAACCCCACGTTGCAGCAGAGAGGGAGAGAGAACCTTCGATTGGAGTTCTATAACTAGAGATGCTACAATTGTCATCAGCCCCCTTGCAGCGATGTTTAGCACGTCTAATTTTGTACAAGTGTATTTAATTCGAGCGTAATACAGTTTACGGGAGCACACTGTTCGCTTATGCTTCTCAGCAAAGCAGCCTAACTTTAAGATCGCGTAAACAGGGCCCCAACTTCGCTTCTAAAGTAGGAAGTGGTAATCATGATTTCATACGGTACTAAAACACACAAAAAAAGCATTTGCTCCCTTCTCGATATTGCATATTCTCGTGTTGCATATTTTCAACACTTAGCTCTTTACAAAATGCAATTTTTAACGATTGTTTTATTTATTAAGTGTGAAAGAAGGTATCCAAACCTTATGGCCCTACGTGAAAAAATAATTACCCAGCTACATTCCCACACCCCCTTTGTGAAATCATGAATTAACTGTGAGTAACCACATTTTTTTTTGGAAAACTGAGTCAATTTCAGGAGCCACACCCATGCCTGATTACTGCCAGAATCAACACATCAGTTAATTAAATAGCAAAGGTATAAAAGGTGTCAAAAGCGACTCAAGAATAGATGATAAAGTCACTCACATCTATCATTCTGGCTTACAAAGCAATTTCCAAGGTTTTTGGACTCCAGTCAAGAAAACGTAGAACAGAGGTGAACCTTCCCATGATTTGCCAATCTGTCAAAATTACTCCAAGAATGCACCGACGACTCATCCAGGAGGTCACAAAGAACCCACTACAACACCCAAAGAACTGGAGGCCTCGGTTATTGCACTTAAGGTCAAAGTTCATGATTTAAAATAAGAAAGCGACTGGGGAAAAACACAAAATTTGTAGCTATTGAGATAATGATTACTTTTTAAACATATGCAGCGATGCAATGCAACTTTGTGCTGAAAAATCTTGGTATATATCATTGCTACTTTGATTGCACCAGCAGCCAAAATGCTGTTGGAGAGTGAGCACACACACCCATGGCAAAGACATAATGACATAGCTGCTACTTGACCCTGCCTAAACATTCCACAAAGCCCCAACTGAAAGAGTAGGGGGTAGGCAAGATTTTTTTCCAGAGGGCCACACAGGCTTAAAAAAATCCAAATCAAAAAGTGGTTCAATAAAATTTAAATTAGCCTACATCTTGCCAGTTGTATGATATGCACTACTACATAGGTCACTTATTTAAAAATAACAACAACAAAAAAACACAGCACTGAATTAAAATTAAATAGCTGTTTGGACTCAGTGCAGTCATTCACCTCGAGATTCCTTCACCAATCATTACACTCTTAGTTATTTCACTGGCGTTTGTTTTTCACTTAGGACATTGGGGGGTTAGACTGACATGGTTCAGGGCTGATCCCTGCCCTAGGGCATTGTTTTACCCATGTGAGCTATAGTGCATTTGTGAGATGCCATGGAACAAATTTTATCTGCAAAAGTCCCACTCCACAATCCACAGGACCCAAAGGATCTCCCGCCAACTTCAGAGTGCCAGATACCACAGGACACCCCAAGAGGTCCCGTGTCATGACCTGACAGATCAAAGCTATTTTGGTGGCATGAGGGCTTTTCATATTTAATTTAGTCATACTAAGCAGTCATCTGACACACAAACACACTCCTTAAAAAAAACTGTAAGGACCCTGGACATGTCAGAAATTCATACTAGACAAACTAGAATATAAGTCTCCAACTTAAATTAGTCCACACCAGAAAAAATAAGTAGCGCAGGAATGTCACACAGAAAAAAAAAACTGCAATGGATTTGGTTGAGTGTAGTAAAGACTAAAGTTAACTAACGTTCCACATGTAATCACCTGTCAGGCAAATTTCTTGGCTACCTAGTTAGTGAATACCGACCTCTTTGTCTCACTTGCCTCACAAATTCCATCTTCTTCCTACCCGTCAACACATCCCTTCATTATCTAACCCCTCACTGCATCGTGTCCATCTTTCCTCTTTCGATCAGCCCTCTCCCTTCTCTCCGTTTTCAAGATACCATCTGGAGCTTAAAGTAGGCTCGGATGACATAAGCCCTGATCTTCCTACATTCATTTCCTTCTCACATCATCCATTCATCATCCATTACTACCCTGCATAACTAAACCTTGAAAACCTTGAATTGATTATTGGTACTGATGGTCCATATATATAAAAATATAAGGGCAAGATGTGAATCAGTAACATTAAAAATAGTGTTTGACAAATCTCTTCTTAATTTGCAGCATGTCAAAAGTCACCGTGTTTACATTTCTCTTTTTTTTTTGTCAGACTCACATTTTACGACTGGATTTATCTACTATAATCCTTGCCATCAGCAAAATGAAGAATAAATAGAGTCTCTTTAGTACCATACCGCTGAATGACCCTGTGGAATAAAAACAAATGCCATAACATTTGGATTATCATGACCATCTTTATTATGGCTTGTCAGTATGATTTTGATATTACATTTTGATCATGAATGCAAACAATTATTTGATTTCAACATGCAGATGCAGAAAGAAAACTGTTCCCACATTGCTGTGTAAGTTATAATTCGATGTGTGTAAATTTTGCTGGTCATATTATTTTTATTGGCAAATGTCGCAAGGATCTATTAGTCATGTAATTGTTTAACTAGAAAGGACAGGGACCTGGTAAATTCAGCTCATGAAATTCACCTGATAGCTGGTAGTAATGTTTAAAAAAAAATCCTAACTATCATCTCGCTTCCTATCAGCTAATCTACATATTAAATTCTAATAGCTTCACATAACGTGTCATTTTGATTTCCATGTTGTGTCCTTTTAAATTCTGCACTCTGCAGTGAATGCGCATTAGCTCACAGGAGGCATGCGGTACACAGAGATATATAGCGCTTTCACTCAGCTAACAAATGTGAAATTCTTAATGTTCCCATTGCAATGTTGGAAATAACAACTTGCAGTTGAGTGCCTCCTTATTTGGATGACAGCTTTCATAAATGTCACCAGGGGGGCTGTGCAAACACCTGCTAATGGGCCACACTAAGCTAATTGCAGTTCCCATAACTGTGTCGTCATGTGACACTGAGGTCACACAAAAATGCATCCGATTGTTTACATATTTTGTTGCCTTGCTGTTACTTTCTCTAAAAATACTGTTATTTAACAAATTTAAAGCTATGCAAACTAGTTATTTTCCAATGTAGCTGTGTTGCATTTGATGAGTGAGAGCAGTATCAAATTATTCCTCATGGCTGATTAGCAAGTCCATCCTCTAAGTGCCATAAATGGTCTTCTGGCAGGCTTTTATAAACTCTGCGGAAAGAGCATTAAACGTTTAGAAATGATGAGGCAAAGACATCCTTTTATTGTGCATTAAGTGTTTTTCGGTACACACAGTACTTGCACTGACTCGTTTCTATATAATCCTGAAAAAATGGAGAGTATGCTATCTTGAGAATTAGCAATTAAGTTATTATTCTGAATAATATTTAATTAAAATGACTATCAATCTATCTATCTTATTGTGCAAAGTTCTTTAACTACCCATAATTTCTCCATATATTCTAGTGATCTTGGACTGAAAAATGACAAATATTTTCTTTGGTCATTGGCTGCTTTTTTAACTCATTTTCAGCCCAGTTCTTGCCCCTGATCATTTTCATAGGAATGTTCTATTGCTTGTTAAACCACTTCACCTCAAACTAAAAAAGGCCACATACACTGGTTGTGTAGACACAACCAGTGTTGCGTCTACACATAACAGACAACTTAGCAAAGAAGCAAAGAATCGATTTTGATTTGTATCTTTGGGCACTTTGTTGCTAGCAACCTTTCTGAAAAAGGCATAATTTGTTCTAAAATAGAGCTCTGAATGTCCTCCAAGAAGACTTCTTTAAGAAATTAGAAGAAAACTTGCCGAAGAGAGTTCAGGCTGTGTGGAAGAATAAAGGTGGACATTCCAAATATTGACTTTCAAGCTCATTACAAGTGTAAAAACTCAATTTTTGTCTTATATACTAAATTTCAATTTATGTTTGAACATGTTTCAATAAATCACTGCACCTATTCACCATTTTCCTAGTAAAACATAATGAAATGAGGCATGGCTCAAGACTTTTGCACTGTACTGTATCTATCTAGCAAGTGGACACAGAACTTCTACTAGAAAAGAGGTGTACTTCTGTTGCCTGCTAAATGATCTTTTATCTCATGACTGTAGTTGTTGCAGTTGCTATGCTTTATTATACTGTGTTGCATTTACATACATTAGAAATGTCTTATTCTACATCTGCTGCTGCATGTGAGCATTAGTAGCTCTATCTCTTTAAAATCAGCCCAAACCAGACAAGTAGCGATAATGTGGCTTATTCACCTTAGGAAAAATGCTGATATGAAATGGATGTTTGTTGGATGTTTATTTGATAAATTAATCTTAAGATATTTTTGGTATCATTCTTTGTACCTAATCGGGTCCAGAATTCTAATGCACATCTTACTAGATTAAGGATTTATAAAGCAGCTTTCCCAGAGAACAATAATATTCCAAAATGCATTTAAAAACATTATGTATGCTGCAGTCTTACTGCAGGTTTCTCTGTAAATCACTAGGTGGCATTGTTTTACAGTGTGTAATCCGAGTAGTGTCTTGTGGTTTTATAAAATGATTATTTGCCTTGCCGAATCTCCCAAGCAACCCAAAATACACACACACACAGTCCAACATTTAAATATTATATTATACATTCATTTATATGAAAACATATATTTTTTGAAATTATTAATTTTTGTAGAAATGAAATGCTCATTGTTCCTTAGCTCTTTTTGTGGCATGATTTAATAGTTTCTTGCATTTGTGAATTGAATGATATAATGAATTAAGCATAATTTGACCTGTGATGCACTGAAACACTGCATTCCTGGGATTGAACTTATTCTGAAGTATAGCTTTCCTGTCACTTTAACTTCACATAACTAACACAGGTTTGCTATGTGTCATTTCATCTGAAGAACTGGAGGAAATATTGCAATTTCCTTTCCTGTTTCCTATTTCCGATTGTCTTCCCTGCTCTCTTTACACCTCCCTCCTCTGTTTTCTGTCTGAACCAATGCAAGCTGAGACACACTCACAATTTTGATATATATCTGTAGAATATATCCCTTTAAAGGAGATATATTGCTTGGAGAGGATCTTCTTTAACTGTGGTTATTATGCATTATGTAATTATGATAAAAGGGTATATGTAGCCCCTTTTCACATACATGTTCAGGATCTCCAGGATCAGTTTTAGTAACAAAGAAATGATTTCTCTTTGTAACCCATAAACACAGTGTGGTGATAAGTATAATGCTGTTGAAGAGATGGTACAGAAAGCTGCTTCTGGTCAGAAGGGAAAAAAATACACAAAATTGAATGAGTTGGCCGGATTTGTGCAAAATAAAATGGCTGGAAATGGACAGATGCAAGGATGTCGATGTTCACACTCTTGTGCAGTAAAGAGGATGTATTTTGCATCACAAGACACAATAAGACAGCGCAAGTTGTTTCACTAAGTCATCATACACAATGTACTTTGTAGAGGGTATAGCAGCCATGGCAGTTGTTTCACTTGAAAAAAAACTTTAATCTCCACATTTCAACTTCTTTCTCAAATTGGACACTGATTTATATTTTTCTTAACGTGGCCCTAATACTCCGCTGTAGTTTCAGCTAATTTTAATCTGAATTTGTCTTTAATATTTTCAGGGTTTTTTCATGTTTATTGTTGATTTCCAGGTATGTATTGATGAATGCAGTGGAACCACTCAATGAGATTGAGGCTAAGGAGATGATGAAGGAGGCAGATAGAGATAGAGATGGAACCATTGATTA
Organism: Pelvicachromis taeniatus; assembly: GCA_015108175.1. Classification (NCBI taxonomy): domain Eukaryota; kingdom Metazoa; phylum Chordata; class Actinopteri; order Cichliformes; family Cichlidae; genus Pelvicachromis; species Pelvicachromis taeniatus. Next base: position 17,600 of record VURO01017261.1, read on the forward strand.
TGAAGGCGTGTTATATGAATTCTCTTTTTCATCATCTTGATGTTTGTGATTAATTTTATTTTGTTCAAATCAATCAGAAAATGTTCAGTGTATAAAGTCATTATTGTTTTTACACATTTGATCTAAATCTACAAATGAGCTTCCTCTGAAGGGCGGCTGCTGTGTCTATTAGACATTAAGTTAGGAGCGCAGTAATTCATAAAGAGTTCGAAACTCCTAACAGTCCACAATTAAAAGGAGCCAGCTTAGGCATTGGGAATCTGACTAGGGTCCCTCTTGGGTGCTTCCTCGGTGAGGTATTTTAGGCATATCTAACTAAGAAGAGATCCCGAGACAGATCTGGGTCCTGCTGGAGAGAATAAGTCTCTCAGATGGCTTGCCTTGGGTCTTGCCTTAGAGGAGCTGGAGAAGGTGACTGGGAAGAGACGTCTTGACATAAAAGCTTAGACAACGCAAATAGGCAGAAATTACTAATCAACCTAATTGTATTCTTAAACCAACTACAGAAAGAGTTTTAACTTGTAAAATATTGTTGTCTATTAAAAACATCTACAAACAAATTTTGTAATTTTTCACTGATAAGAATTGTACTTTGGTTACACTCGAGTTTACCCTTACAAATGCAAATATACCCACAGTGTCACATGCCAAAAAGGTTGAAACGAATACTAATGTTTTTTTTGTTGTTTTTTTCAGAAGTTGTGGCACTGATTACTGGGGACTTCTTCAAAATGAGTTGAAGACTCTACAGATTTGCTTAAAATCAACCACACTGGAAAATAAAACGTGTTCAGTCATTTATCTGTGTGGTGATTTTTGTGCAACTGTACAAATCCATACCATTAAAACAAATTTTTAATTGCTGATTTCTTTTTCTGTTCATGTGTTCCTGGGGGATTTCGGGTCATCGTGGTTTGGACAGAAGACATCACAGGGTTAACTTCCTCAGACCTGCCACCCGGATGCAGTCATTCACATGGGTCTGACAGCATCTGGTGTGCAGTGCCATTAAATCCCATTCTCATCCTCGCAAAGCCAAACAGGCAGCTGAGGGAGCCAACCACATTTATCATCTTGAAGCCATTAGACCAATTGCAGGGTAAAGGGGGAGGGAGCTTGCCGCACTGATCTCTGTTTGCAGCATCCCCAGAGCAACCTCTGTTGTGTGAAATACAAGAAAGGGCAAGACGACGGGAGTAGATCCTAGGAGGCAATCGAAGAACTGGAAAGGAAGATCTTGGGGGTTACCAGGGTAGTGTTTCTTTGATGTGTGGAAACCATCTTCAGAGAAAATGGCTGTTTTGTCAATGTAAACAGCCTGTGCAATACCTGCATTGCTAAAGGGGGAAGCAGAAGAGGAGGAGGAGGGGCAAATATTGGAGCAAATGTTGCCTCTTACAGTGAAAATTCTCTGTCTTTAGCTGCCCCTAGTCTGGTCGCAGGTCGCCTCTGAGCATGCATGTTGTATGTTAAGGTACGTATGGATCTCTAATCTGAGAGGATACATGAGTAAGACCTGGTCCTGGTGGCAGGATTAATAGCTCAGCTGTTAGTGCAGGACAGCTGAGATACACTACATGTTAACTAAAAATAACACACATCCGTAACACATGGTAATACAATCATACAATCATCCTTACAAAGACCATGTAAAATGTTGCATGCTCCGTCTTTGTGGAGTGCAGGAATTGCTAACTGGACAAGAGCAATGACTGAATCAAGTCTTTGTTGTTCATTGGTTGGCTTCAGTTGCACATGTTCCTCATTAAGAGCACAAGCAGACAGGATGAGGAGGGAGGAATGGATCATATGTCTATGCCTTTCCATGTCACCACATAACAAAATGGAAAGCATGTTCGTCTTTTAGCACTCCTCATATAATGTAAATCTTAAGGAAAAACTGCTTTGCACTCTCATGGGATGTGCATAGTACGTGTGTGGGAGGCACATGTACCGAGTCTTGGATGCAGTGGATATTTATGGAACCTGTGTGAGTGTGCGTATGCGTGTGTGTGGGTGAGTGGGTGGGTGGATGTAAGTTGATTTTGACGTTAGAATACGCTGCCAACACATTTCCTCACAGTGCATGTTGAAGTTTGAACGCTTACCATTCCTCTGAAATTCATGAAGCTTTTTTTTTCTTCATACCGATTTCCTTCTGTGCGTTTACTACCCACATCCTGCCCAAAACACCTACCACAACCCACTGGCACAATCACCATGGTTTGAGCAAATATGAGGGTGAGGGTTCCAAAAGTGAAATGTTTAATTCTTTGCTTTAAAAAAAAAAAAAGATTTACTTAAATCATGAGTGCACAAAAGCAACAAGAAAACAGGATGTAAGCAAATTCATATATATGGCTATAGTTCATTCAATTCATTTTATCACATGAAACCTTGTACAGATTCACTGTAGCAAAATAGTTATTAGCTTCTCCTTCATGTGTTAGGTTTTATTTTACAGATCTTATGGCCAAAGCACAGCCAATGCCTCAGGAGACGTCAGACCAGCATGAAGACACTTTTGCTGATCATGACACACTAGAGGCTGAGCAGTATAACAGCATCTACACGAATAGTGAAGATCCACACTCCGGTTGAAACAGCTACCCTCGACCATGGCTGCAAATGGAACTAGGACAACTACAAGTTTTTTCTCAACAACTGCCACAACCTCCACAATTCCCTTCCTCTCGACAAGTCCTGGAAGCAGAGACAATATCACCTCAAGAACGTTAATGACTGTGACTATAACAACAAATGAGACCAATTTGAATGCCACCACGTTGCCAGAAGTGGTGATTGAGAGCTCGGGCATGGGAATGTTGCTCGTACCCTTTGGCATCATCACAGTCATTGGCTTAGCAGTGGCAATAGTAAGGAATCATTTTAAAATGGTCTCTTCAAAACCATTTCACACAGTATAAAACAAAAAAGTTATTTGACTTTCTCCGTCACATCTTTGCTTCTCCATTCCAGATGCTGTACATCAGGAAACGGAAGCGGTAAGTTGTCCCAACCAAGCAAGGCTGGATTACCATGTGTTTTGAGTCTTCACAAAAAGAAAATAATAAAGTTCACTGTGCCAAAATTTGCACCACTAGCTCAACTAAAACAGATCTTTATTAGATATTTCATTGGTTTCAGCTTGCAGGGAGACCTAGTGCTTAATCTTTCCTGAAAAAAGCAAATCAGTCGCTCAAATTAGTACTGCTAGCATTATTATGACCAGATTATTATGTTAATTTCAAAGCCTTTTTCCCCCCTTACTCATCTTTAACCTATCGCGTACAGATTGGAGAAGTTGAGACACCAGCTCATGCCCATGTACAACTTTGATCCGGCTGAAGAACAAGATGACCTGCTGGAACAGGAACTACTGGATCACGGCCGGGAAGGCAGCATCACAGGGCCCAATGCCAAGGTAGGACTGACAGTTTTTCCAAGTGGCAGTTTTTCTTTTTTATTGTTTGTATTTATTTTGATGTATAATCGGAAGATTTCATTGCATATTTTCTGTATGTTTTTCTTATGAGGTTGTTGTCCTGTTAAGTGTTTTCGCTGTCATAATTCTTTATTTCCTTTAATTTCTTTTAAGTTTTGACAATGGCATAGTTGTAAAAGGCAAAAAATGGTAAAGTATTGCCTGTGTGTCGTTTCAACCATTTCTCTAAACACCCCTTTCCTCACTACCCTTATTCATTCATGCTGTCTTTGTATCTGTATCTCAAATACAACTAAAACCTTAAATTCATAGACCTAATCTGCATTAGAGTATATACATGAAGGACACACAGCACTACATCACACAGCCTTTTCCTTTGAACCTACATTCATATTACCTTTCACATCCTTTCCCTCACACTCTTTCAACTAAATACTTACGCATAAACTACCCCAGGGGCCACATGAAGCAAACACATATCCAGAGTTTTCAGATGTACTTCATACATGTCGACTAAATCTATCCGACTGTGTTGTTGTTCATGTTGTGCATTAAATGCATTTGAAAGCCTAAAAATTGCTTCTAAACCTTAATTTCTTTATCAAAACTTTATTTTTGCTGTGTACAACAACCAGCACAACACCACCAATCAGTTTTTTTTAGTGCATGCTGGTATTTTCATAATTCTTGATGTTATGATTTACATCATCTGGTATCTGTGGCCTCTGGTACAAATTTTCTAGTTTCCCTAAAAGGCAAAGTCTGTGTAGGTACTCTTATTGTCCTAAAAGTAGCAAAACATTACTGGGAAAAGAATAATTGAGCTACTGTATAGTTTCTTTCTTTTATTACTAATGACACTATAAAGCTTGCGTCATTATATGATCTTAATGTAACGGTTTTCGCTTTCCTGCTACCGCTTTCCTGCAGACTCTTACAAGCTCCCAAGGGACAACACAAAGGCCCAGTCGTCTTGTCTTCACAGATGTAGCCAAAGCTCTCAACGCTTAACAGCTCTCTTCCATTGGATCAAATCAGTTTGCGAGGTCTACTGGCCTCTATAAAGGGAAACCAGACTGTGTGGCGGAGCAACTGGAGCTCTGATGAAGGTTATCGTCACCGTGCGTGGAACGACAGCGGTTTTCATATAATGAAAACAAGATAGGGTGCATGTATGATAGGGAAGGGCAACAGGAAGCATCACGTATGATCTTGCACTGTTATCATATGGCACACAAATGAAGTGGGATGCACTTTTTTTTAAGGAAAAAAAAATCATGTCATGTCATTGCTGTTAAAATATTTGGTAGCTTGTCAGTGAAGTTCTTCTGAGCTTCAGTATCTACTTCTATGTTTCATAAGAGAGAAGTGTATATCTGTGTTCTAGTGATTTTGTGGTCCTACATTTCTGACAAACATCAAAGCTGGATGTGTTTCCATCCTTAAGTAAAGTGTTTCTCCCCAGTCGGTTTATTCTTTTGTGAGCAACGAAGGATCGTTTCTCTGCGTGTGTGTACATTAAAGTTATTTAAACCGATTTACAGCTAAGTGTTCTTGTTGTACACATCAACAAAGGAGTCGATAGGTGATATTTTATTGATAAGTGATGCGCAGTCGTAGAGTAACACAAATCACAAGGTAAAGAATCAAAACAAAATATATATCACAGGTTTGTGAGCTCTATTAATGAAGTGGATGAGGACACATCAACACATAACATAACTACAAAATGGTGTTAAGAGTAAGGCATAAAAAGATGATTTCTCAAGTTACACTTCAACCTTTTCAAGAGTTGAAAATGGATCAAGTACTGTATGTAACTATATAACTATCAGTAAAATCACAAAACATTGTCCCCATTTAGAGAGTAAATATCTAGACAGCTCTTATAAAATAACACACATTGACTCAGCTGTAGTTAAATTAAAAGGCACCCTTTAAGGCTGACTTCCATTCACTTATGGTCATATGAATGTAGTGAGATGAGTGACGTGGACTACGACAGTACTAGTTTGACAGTTACTTCAAAATTTCATGATCCACATGACCTGCAGGTCTAATGGGAACTATTAGACATATTTAACCAAGAGTTTCCCCCAGAGATGACCCAGGCGTGTTTGTTTTCAGAGGTAGTCCAGGGAGCACAGTCAAAAAAAAAAAATATAAAAAATTAAAGTCAATGCAGATGAACACTGAATCAATATCTAATCCGGCTGCAATTTTGTCAACAATGCTGAAATACATGAAATGACTGAAATACAACATATCAGTGATAATATAAGTACATTTTTACGTGGAAGAAACATATATACAGTAAATAATGGTGATATTCAAGTAATGTGCAGTAATTAGCAACTTGTAAGTGATATCTAATTTGGATAAATGTTCACAAAACGACTTCTCAAAAACATTTTTTTAAACTACACGGAGGCAGGAAATTTCTTAACCTCTGATGTTTTAGACATAAAGGATTCAGTCATTTGTATGAGAAACATCTCCATGAGGAAAAAGACATCCTGAGCTCTCCAGGTTATTCCATATATCTATGTGTCTACTTATTTTGATTCATGATAGAAACCAGATCTACCATCTATGAACATATGTATATATATATATATAAAAATACCTTTAACGTACAACTACGTTTTGTTTTTTTTTTGCAAATTTAATTTCCCTGCATTATTGTCTGGTGCCGGAGATATACAGTGCTGCGCAAAAGTCTTGAGCCTCTCATTTCTTTTAACTTTGCTTGGAAAATGGGAAATAGGTGCAGCAACTTATTGAAACATTCAGACACATGGAAATACAGTTTATGAGGAAAAAAAACTCAATATTTGGTATAAACACCTTTATTCATTAACACAGCCTGAACTCTCTTAGGCAACCTTTTTGTAATTTCTTTAGTCTTCAGGAATAGTTCTCCAGGCTTCTTGAAGGACATTCAAAGCTCTTCTTTTGTTCTGCTCTCTGTCATGATAATCCCACACTGCTTCGGTAATGTTGCGTTATAGTAAGGCCAATCCAAGACTGATAGTGTTCTATTGTGTGATTTGAACCCCAAATTCCAAATTTGTATTCATCAATCCATAAGCCCCGCTGCCACTGATTTTTGGTCCAGTTTTTGTGTAATTTGGCATACCTCATCCTTTTCTCCTCATTTCTGCCGTAAGAATGGCTTTTTGACAGCTACCCTTCCACCAAAACCCTTTCTAATGAGGCTTAGACAGTAGATAAATCAGCTACAGGTCAGCTACAACTTTCAGGTTTTTTTGCTATATCAGGGCTTTGCTGGATTTGCTTTCTAGTCTTAAGGACATGACTTTGAGGTACTGTTTATCTGCTGTAGACAGCGTCTTCTTTACTCCAGTTTAGACACATTTTTTTAAAAGACATGCTGCACACCATGCTGTGATATGGCAGGTTTTCAGCTAGTAGTTCTTTATGAGTCACCTTGTTGGAGCAAAATTACTATTTGCCTGAAAAACTGTTATATTTTGTAAATTCAACCTAAAGAAATTAGAACAAATTACATATCTTTGTTCTTTTAAGGTGCCAAAGATTCTTAAAAATAACTTATAACTGGATCGTTGCAAAGTTGTCTGTTATGTGTAGACACAGCACTATTCATCCCTCGAGTTAGGTGCCTTTGTTATGCTTGAATGATTCATAGCACAGCATTTAGTGGTTTAACAAACAATAGAATTTCTATGTAAATGGCCAGCTGTAAAGACTGGACTGAAAGTGAGCGAGAAAGCAGCCAATATCCAAAGACAACCTTTGAAAGACCTTCGGAAAACCTGGAGAACTATTGCTCAAGACCCCCTAAAAAATTACAAGAAAGTCTGGCTCCTTGTATGCAAAATATAGAAATTACGGTGACTTTTGCACAGTACTGTATTCAAGGTGAAAAATACTACATTCACTTTTTCTGGTGGCATGCAGCTAGTTCTGAATTAATGTCTCTATTTGAAAATCTCACTTTCTTTTTTTTTTCTTTCTTTTTTTTTTTTAAGATTTCTGAACGCATCCAAATGCAATGGAGATGAACTGAGTTTTATTTATAGAGTTCTTACAGACTGGGAGTTACCACAGTATATTAGTGTGGAGAAATCTTTAATCACTTTGTCAATATTTTCTTAAGTAGAAAGTAGTTTCAATGGAAAATGTTCAAGAAGCACCACAAAATAACTCCCATGCACTTTGTTGTATTGAGGTGTACATACTGTAGCTGTGTAGCCGCATGCTCTTAGAGGTAAGTGAAACGATCTTTTAAAGGAAGACTGTAAAAATTTGCAAAGAGATGCGGCGCACTTCCTCTCTATTAAATGTTTAATTGATAGACCATAAAACGCACTCCCAATACCTTCAGTACAACGAGGTGTTTTGTTGCTATAGCCTTAGTCGGTCTGCTATGGCCGGTGCCTAAAGTTAGCCATAACGCTTATGTATTTCAGCACTTTGTGGTTATTTGCTGCCATGTATTAAGAGTGTCACACATACAATTTACAGTGTAAGAATCAGAAAATACATGACAGAATAAAAATGAGAAAAGAATAGCAATCCCCACCCCACCCCCAAAAACAAAAACAAGTATTTCATGAGGAACTGCACCCTAAAAAGCAAGTATTTCATCAGGTTGTTGTAAACTATTGGCTGCTTTTTATTTCCCAGGAGACCAAACAAAATCTCACTTCAGTTTATATCAAATACAGTTAAAAAAAAAAGAAAGAAATTATACGGATGCTCTTATTTGTACTCCTCTACTGGAGTGTAACATCTGCTTCCACGTGTTGGCCTGCAGGCCTGAAAACCTCGTGTGTAATCGTACTGTGTATCTGCACAAAAACCTGTGTGTGCTTGTGTGTGTGTGTGTGTGTACAGTAATTGTGTATATCACTGTTGAGGGAGCGAAGGATTACTTTGCAGGAGATCTTTTTGTGTTACTGAGGTAGAATGAGAGATTAAGAAGCTGAAGGTAACTGAGGTTTAAATGAGGTCTTTGTGTCAAGGCATACTGGTAATGTCAAATACAGATCAGAAATGCACAACAAACACAGCACCATAATTATTTCTGAGTAGACAACATGTTCCTGAATAGTTTTGTACCTGAGGTTTCAATATGGTGTAAAAGCACTGTTAATAGTGAAATCCTGAGTGTGGCAAACAAAACAAACAAAAAAAAAAGACATGTCAACATCCTTGTTGACTAAATGATGTGTGAAGGGCTTCTCTTTTCTAAATGAAATATGCAAACATTTTCTCTCAAATCAGCTGCTGTTTGGATGATGTCACTTTTTTGGATCCAATTTAATCGTGTTTAACCACTCGCTAAATAATTTGATATTTCATTTTCATCTCAAACCTTTCACACAACTTTCATCATAATGACTTCAGCGCACTATGTCTGTATTGTAACGATGTTTCATACGAGGGTTCGTGACATTTGATTTATAAACATGTTTCAATAAAAACAATTCAGTTTGGTTCCTTTGTTTTTCTTAACCACTCTCATTTCAGCCTGCAGCCTAGTCCCCTATCCATGCAACCACCGCACGCACACACGCGCTCACACGCACTCATGCACACTAAGGGGCTTAGGAAAGCTGGCATACTTGAAGGAATAGTTCAATTTATATGGGAAATGCACCTTTTTTTTTGTTTTTGCTTTATTGCTTAAAGTTACATGAGAAGCAGGCACATCTAAAACGACCACAAAAACTGCTTTTACATTTTTAGATTTCAGAAATGAGACACAATATTTGTGCGTGCGAGCTTTAGAGATGCTGCAGGTAGGAGCTGCATATTTATGTGAAAATGGTATGTCTCAGTAAGAGAGAACAAGTGCATTTCCCCCCAAAATTGAACTATTTCTATTCAATAAACCTTATTGAAAGATCAAATACTCCAATGTTAAAACAGTTTGTTTACCAAAAATCCAAAACGCTTAAAAATTGATAACAAATCCAGGGTATCACATCAGGAGAAGAAATTACTGACTGCAATTACTTTTGAGTGTGTTTGTGTGTGTGTGTTCCTGAATCCCCATCACAGATAGGAGTCAGATTTTACCCCTGTTTATCTGAGGCCAAACCTTGAGGTAGGTAGAGAGGTGCCCTATCTACTCCCCTTCCTCCTGTGCTGCCGCCTGAGATGATGAAGGACCCTCCTCAGCCTCTTCTGAAGCGCCCTGGAGCAGCAGGACACCACAAAAAAACAAAAAACAACTTTTCACTTTGTTGTTATCTCTTTTCGCCTACCGACTCATGACGCTCAAGCACATGAATCAATACTAGAAAACGCACGAGAATACAAGAATGACTGTTAAAATCTCATGGAGAGATTGCGTGCGAGGAAGCAGGTTCCAGCTGTCAGACCCAGAAATGTGAGGAAGATGACGGTTACATCAGGAAACCAAAAAGACAGGGGAAGAGAACAGTTAGAGCAGGTTTCCCCTCACTATATTGACTCATTCTTCCCCTTCATGTGCGCGCGTCTGAGAAATAGAGTCTGTCTCAACGGTTTCAGTTCTTAAAGCATCTTAACCCCTTTGACAAACTGCTTAGTGGAGAGGATGCGATAAGACACACGAAGGGCATCAAGAGAACTGCCCCGCTTCGGTGAGAACTGTTGTGCAA